>OX393573.1:8963519-9058519 GCA_947652115.1 Blastomussa wellsi
ACTTTGTTGGGTAATGGAAACTGGGGATGCCTAGTGTATCAAGTAAAGAAGGTAGGAGCTCTTCTCTGTCTAGTTGGTCATCCATGGTTCTCTACATGGTCTGCCTGGTTTGTCTCAGATATAGATCTCACTTGCTGGGCCTGCTGGTAATTGGAATTCAGCTGCATCTGCATCCAGAGATGTCTCCTCATGAGTGTCCTGATGATTTGGAGTCGGGTCACTGACTGCCTCATTGATTGGGTTGAAGTCTTGTGACAATTCTGGCTCCCTCTCTTCCTGGCCTCGTACTGGAGAAAACATCATTATCCCATCGGGCTCCTCGTCAGAACTGCTTTCTTGGCTTGGATTTAGTGGTGGTGTGGGTGATTTGCATCCCTTCCAAACTCGTTTTGGTTTCCTACAAATCTTGTCCTGTACCTCAAAGGGCAAATCATTACACGGTAGTAGAAGATTCCGGTGAATTACAAGGCAACCAGTCTCCGGCTTGACCTCATAAACTGGACTCCCTTCTCCTTTTTGTTCCACTACTTGATGTACCACATCTTCCCAATAGGATCTAAGCTTACAAGGACCACCCCTATTGCTCAAATTCCGCACTACCACTCTGTCCCCTGGCTGTAATACGGAACTGTTCACTCTTCGGTCATACTGTCCCTTGCCCTTCAGTCTAGATGCTTCAGATCTCTTTGAAGCTAATGCATAAACTTCATTGCGGCGCGCCACTCCTTGACATAGGTTGTATAGTCGAGACAATTGGTGGGTCCTGTACCAAAGATGACATCTATGGGAAGCCTTAGTGAGCGCCCAAACAGTAAGAAGAATGGAGAGAATCCTGTGGCCTCATGGCGAGTACAGTTGTAGGCATGTACCACTTTGTTAAGACTGTCGTTCCAGCGTGATTTCTGGTTTTCAGGTAGTGTTTGCAACATGGCAAGGAGTGTTTGATTGAGTCTCTCCGTCTTTCCATTTCCTTATGGATGGTATGGTGTCGTATGGGACCGCAACATGCCACAACATTCCTCAAGATGGCGAAAGAGCTTATTCTCAAATTCCCCTCCCTGGTCGTGTAGGATTCCGAAACGTAATATAAAGTCATTGTATAGCTTGTTAGCTGCTGTTCTGGCAGACTTGTTGGTCGTAGCATAAGCTTGCGCAAACCTGGTGAAATGGTCCACAATTACAAGGATGTACTCATAACCTCCATTACAGTTTTCTAGGTGAACAAAGTCAATTGAAACTAGTTCGAATAGCGCTGAACTTTGAACGTTCTCCATTGGTGCTCTCGGTGCGACATGTGGTCTTCTTTGCTTTAGGCAACTGCATACACATGTGACATAATGTTCAATGTCTTTCTTCATGTTCGGCCAAAAAAATCGCTCCCTTGCTAGATGAAGAACTCTTTCCACACCCAGATGTCCCATTTCTTCATGTAGTTCCTTGAACCCTGTTCTGTGAAACTTGTAAGGGAGAACCAATTGCAGGTTTGGGCCACTTCTGCGACGGAGGATCCCATCTTCTCCGAGGTCTAGTTTTTTCCATTCGTGCAAGAGTGATTGGACGCTGGGGGCTTGTTTCATCCTGTCCTGCAGCTTTGGTGGCTGGTCACTTTGCTTGTAGTGAATTGCTTTTCCAATGGCCTGGCCATTCCTCTGCGCCTAGTAAAGCTCCTTGGGCATAATGGGTTGTAGCTGTGAGGTAGCCTTTTCTTCCATCAGACGCCTCATTCCTTTTGGCCTATTGGATAGCTAGTGCTGTAAGCCATACTGCCTCTCCTCTGTGCTGAACATTTACTGCCTCCACTGTAGCTTTGATCCATTCAGGCTCAACCTCCTCCTTGCATTCACTAATATATTGCTCAATAGGCATCCTGGACAAGGTATCTGCATTCTTGTTTGCAGTTCCTGGACTGTACTTTACAGTGAAGTTAAAATCAGAAAGTTCAGCTACCCACTGGTGACCTGTGGTGTTAAGCCTTGCTGAATTGAGGACATACGTCAATGTAAAGTGAGGCGCATAATATAGATAATCGCGGAACTGTTCAGTTATTGACCACTTGAGGGCCAAGAATTCAAGCTTGCTAGAGTGAAGATGGTAGTTCTTTTCTGCAGCTGTCAGTGTGCGAGACCCAAAAGGAATATCTCTTAACTTGCCATCTTGTCTCTGGTATAGTGCTGCACCCAGACCCTTTTCCGATGCATCTGTGTGTAGAATAGATGGTTGACAATAGTCAGGGTAAGCCGTCACCAGTGGACTGGTGATTGCAGTAATGAGCTGATCCAAGGCTGCCTGACATTCACTTGTCCACACAATCAGTTCACGAGATGACTGTTGGCCCCCTCGATTAGATGTTTTCTCTTTACCTCTTTGTTTCTGAGTAATGGCCGCCCTTTCTTCACTGGTTCTTTGAGTAGGTCATAGAGAGGCTTTGCAACTTTAGCGAAATCTTTAACACATTGATGCCTGAAGGTTTTTAGCGCGCACCAACCTCCAAATGCCTGGCTCTGTTGCAGCATTTAGTGGACACGTCCGAGTATAAAAAATAAACCATATGCGCAGTAAGAGAAATTAATTGTTTCAAAAGTTAACTTTTATTTTAGATATGCTGAAAGACTAATTTATGAAGTAAATAGACTGTTCTATTTTTTCGTATTTTTCCTCGATCGGCGAACGTGGTGAAGGAATTGCGAGAGAACTGGACTCTGGCGCAAAATTGAAAAAATAGAGCGGCTGTGAAGTAAAGAGCTGTGATAAACTGATCCCAAACACGACTTACAAACAGCAATAAAATTTTCAAGCACAGAAAAACACGGAAAGTTTGTACAAAATCTTAAAAACAATTTGAAATACTTTGGAAAAAGGTAGGTTTTTATTCTATATAAATATCACTGCCATTATAACAATAGTACTGCAGTATTTTCTCGCCCCAGTGAAGCGGTAATTTGAGACGGTAAATTTATTTACAAATTCATGGTTGCGTGAACAGTCTAGTGTCGGTCACAAAACTGCAAAGTTCCTTCCACTATTACGAACACTAGCAACGCTTTCTACGCTTCCTTTAGCTTAAATCGTACTAAAAATGTTCCTTCGTATTGTCTGAAGCATTGACTATAAATCTTTAAACACCTTTCATGACTGAAAGCGCTTAAATAAATGAAAGCCTAAACACGAAGACGGGACGTCTCGATCAGATAAGCATGTGCGTGCAAGTGCCAACGCTGTCCGCTCCAAAAAGGCTAAAATTTTGAACAAAAGATTGAAATATGATAGAAACTTCAAATAAACTTTGCTTCAAATTAAATGTCATTGAAGATGAAGCCAAGAAATGTACTCAAAATATCAAAATATTTAAAATTTCAAAGCCGTGCAATTCTGCATGCGTAATTAGTTTATTCACATTTCGCTCGGCTTCACGCTAAAAGTGGAAAGTTCAAATTTTAGCAGACAGCTTTTGCATTCAATTCATAACTCAATGGCTTTACCGATCTTTCTAAAACTGTCGTACAAATTCGAAGCAACATTAACTTCGTGTACAGATCCGTGATTTGAATTCAAAACATGTTTGTAAGCGGCATGACATCATGTCTTCAAGGCCGTAAAAGGATAGCTAAATCCTTCATCAGCGAGGTTTAAGCAGTCTCTTCTTCGTGATTTTCCATTTTAAATCCACTAAAAAATCAATCTGTGTTTCTCCTCTTCATTTTTAACTCCAAAGAGGAAATTTTTCGTATTCAGAATGCGCCATGTTCATTTTGAGCGCACAAGTAAAGACATAAAACCTTCTGTCTAGGACCCCAAGAAAACCCTAAAAATATGCGCAGAAAACCTATTCTGATTGGTTTATTTGCCCTTATTAGGGAAACCAAAAAACCTCCAGTGAGGAACGGACATTTGCCACCATGCGGTTTTTACAGGCGGTTACAGGCGGCACAGGCATTTTAGGGGTGTTTTTCGCATGGGCGGTTACGGGCGGCACAGGCACCAAAGGGTTAATGTATCGCCTGTAATAACTCAATATTATAGTCCAGTCAGTTTGCGGACATCACCAACAGTTCTCGGTCATGATTCTTTTAAACTTGTGACAGCTTTGGTACTCTCAGGGTCTATCCTGTGTCCACTCTGGCTTACAATCCTTCCCAGATATCAGACTTCACGCTGAAACAGATGACATTTGCTAGGTTTCAACTTTATTCCATGTTCACGAAGGCGTCTCAACACATTCTCGTCCCCATAGCCCTTTTCGTTTCTCTTAGCTTGCAGTACCCTGGGTACCAGAGGTTTTCTCGCGGGGGAACTTCGCTTAGGCAGCCAAAGGCCGCTAGCCACGAGAGAAACCTCTTGTCCAGAGCGCTATGATTTACCGTTCCCGTTGAACTTTGATCACTTTAATCTAATTATTTTTTAACCAATCAAAGTGAACGTCTCCAACTGTGATCACATGCACTGGCACGTGAAGAGATTTTCATTCTGCACCGGCTATCACGGACGTGTACTGCTGATAAATATTTTTTCCACTGCCACAACTCTTTACAGCTTTTTTAACAGGTGCAGATCAAACCCTTATGTAGGTAAGTTGTCAAAAATAGCTTTGCTTTGCTAAACCATCAGAATAAAACACCATAAAAACAAATCTTACTTTAATTTCATGTTCAGCTGGCTGACTCTGAAAATTGTTCAGTTTTATCCTCTTAATAAACTCAGAAGGCTTGAACTTGAAGTTTAAAGTGCACCTAACCCCAAAATATTTTTTTCGCTAAAATAATAATTTGCACCAGTTCGAAACACATTGCAACTTTCGTTTCTCCTTTTTACAAAATTCGGACTATATATAGCATTCAAAAGTTACAAAACACCGTGCATCATATGTTCCACGACCGAGTCAGAAGGGGCGTGGGTCTATTCCTGATATGACGTCACAAACTGATTTGCATCGCATCAAGTCTTTGTAAACATGCATGCAAATCAGTTTGTGATGTCAAATCAGGAATAGACCCACGCCCCTTCTGACTCGGTCGTGGAACAAACGATGTACAGGTTTTCGTAACTTTTGAATGCTATAAATAGTCAGAATTTGGTAAAAAGGAGAAATGAAAGGTGCAATGCTTTTCTAACTGGTGCAAAGGTTTATTTTAGTGAAAAAATATTTTGGGGTTAGGTGCACTTTAAGTCCCAGTTAAATTTGATCAAATTTGTGCAGGCACAAAATATATTTATCGCCAATACACTTCCGTGATCGCTCGTGCGAAACATTGGCAACCGCTCCGGTCCAGAGGCTTTTCGCGCGGGTCAAAACAAAGACAAAGACTGAAACTGGAAACCGCGCATGAAAAGCCTCTGGCACCCAGGGTAAGCTGGCAGGTCCTTGGCACGAAAAACGAAGGGCTCTGGGGACATATGATTTTCAAAAAAATTCGAATAATTTTTATTGGCTGTTGAGAACAAAGAAATCTAAAACGGAAGTGAAAATGTTCGCCGGCCACCATATTAAAACACACAACATGCAGAAACATCAATGCTATATACATGAAGTCCGGAAGTCCTAGAATCTCGGACTAGAAATCGTATGTCTCCAGAAAGTGAAAATGTTCGCCGGCCACCATATTAAAACACACAACATGCAGAAACATCAATGCTATATACATGAAGTCCGGAAGTCCTAGAATCTCGGACTAGAAATCGTATGTCTCCAGAGCCCTTCGTTTCTTGTGCCAAGGCCACGCTGGCTAAGATCAGAGAAACGAAAGGGCTATGGGGACGAGAATGGTCTCAACACTGTCTGCAGATTCTCCACATGCTCCTTAAATGTCTTACTGTACACAGTTATATCATCCAAATAGGGAATGCATATCTCATCTCCAATACTCTCTGAGCAATCCTCCATATATCGCTGAAATTGGGCTGGTCCATTGGTTAGTCCAAAGGGTATTCGCATCCATTCATACAAACCCCACGGTGTGATGAAAGTGGTTAAATGTCTGCTACCTTTGTCAATAAAGCCCTAGTGATGAGCTTTTCCCTGATCTAACACTGAAAACCATGAACTTCCACCAAGGTTGTCCAATGTCTCCTGGATCCTTGGGATTGAGTGGCGGTCTGGTACAGTTTTTCCATTTAGTTCCCTATAGTCAATGCATAGGCGTAATCCTCCATCCTCCAGACAACTGGGGAGGCATAGAATGAATGAGACTTTGTTATCCATCCCCGGTTCAATAGGTCTTCAATGCAATGCTTGACTTTCGTGTACAACGCTCGGGGAACAGACGTATACGTTTTCTGGACCGGTGTAGGATCTGATAGAGTGAGTTTCATTTGAAGTCCGTCCAAACACCCCACATCGTCATCATCTTGGGCAAACGACTCTGTTTCCTCTCGGAGCATTGTGATGGCCAGTTGTCGCTGTTCTTCAGACAAATTACCCAGTACTACAGGTGGTATCCTTCCGGAACTACGGGAATCTTCATGGCATGGCCCCCAACATTGCCCTTGTGAGGCCGATTGACTTTCACCTTCAGATGTGTTACTTTCTCTACTTGGGGTTGTATCTTCAGGGCATGCTCCTGACTTCCAAAGGTGTGACCGATTGTACAAGCTGTAAGCTTCCCAGTGTGATGTCATGTTTTGTGGGATTATGGATTTCAATGTTCACTTTACGAGGCAGTCCTTTAGGTAATGTGATCAGTTGTTCAAACAGTTCTAGACCAGCTGGCCAGGCTGGTTCCTGGGCAGGTTCAAACAATAATGGTGTTCTTTCTTCTAGGGGACCACAGTCGACACGACAAGTAACTGAGACCGTTTGCAGGGCTTGAAAAATATTCCACCTTGCACGTTGGGCAAGTAACCCTCAAATTTTGCTTGCCCAGGGCACTTCCCCACTTGCCCAAGTTTTCAAACTCATTAATAATTCATGATCCCAAGAATGGAAGTCAAACTACAGACATGTTTCAATGTAATAAACCCATCTTGACTGTAGTCCTCTTAGTGTTGATCACTTTCATGTTTACGCTATTATATTGTAATACTTCCACAACTTTGAAAAGCCGGCGAGAGCATATTTTTTCATTTTAGTGCATGAAAAATAGTTTCAGTCGAGGTAAAACATCTTCGTTTGAAAGAAACACTCTGAAAGTATTTTGAAGTCTTACTTATACATTTCTTGTTAATAATATAACACTTTTCATTTTGTGCGGCGGCACCCAACTTGCATGTTGGATTTTAGCATAAAAAATGCTGGCTTTTTTTTGCGGTAGAAATATGCGACTTCTCAGACGTACAAGTTCTTCAGTTTTAATTAATATATCGTTGTTGAGTTAAGTTTTGTACAGAGAAACTGAAAAATGCTTGCAGAAAATTGCTAAAATTAAGAAATAAACACAGCGTTTTCGTTTCCAACGCGGCTATTTTTATCCTGGTAAGAAATATTTTCTCCAAGCCAGCTTTTTGATGCAATGGATACCTGTGCACCTGTATCCCAAAGGGTCTCTGCTGGTACCCCATCCAGTATACATGACACCTTAAGTACTACGAGCTTGGCTACTGCTTCATGCTGCTTAGGTGTTAAATGACTGGCAAATACATCACCATCTCCACGTTCCACTCATGACCATTTTTGTGTTTCAAGATGCTCAATAGCCTGGCACAGACTTTTGTGACTACTCCAGTGACGTTTCTGGCACTTCTGTGCACAGTACCTAACTGCTTTACAACTGGAACATTGCTTAAACACTTGATCTCGCTGCTCAGCTCTTTGACAATTGACAGGGTGGGCTACTTCCTGTCCCTCGGTTGTAGCCCGCGCCTGTTTCCCGAGCCTGCTTTGTCACCACTGATGTTCATCTTTCGACAACCACGAGCCCAATGTTCACTACAAAAACGACAGAGGGCCAATATTTCCCAGTACGGCTCAAGCAAGCTTAGCCTCCTACGCATGCGTTATTAGGCGTTATCACTCGTCCCCACTAACGCCTGCTTAACCGGGACCAACATTCCTTTCCTGTTGTCTCTCGCCAGACAAACTAACCAATCAGTATTGTCTGTAGGCATTCAAAACGATCGTTATAAAATTTCCTGCGAATCCATTCTTCGCCGGTGCTGTTGGATACAATACTCTGGTGTATTTATTGTGAATACAAGATGTAAGCGTGCGAGTCTGATTCTGTCATAAGTTGGAAGGGTTAATATTTTGGGAAAGATGATCTCTCTCCCATGAACACAACAGTGGATCAGAAATATTTATTTCAACGTTATAAAATGCTACAAAGCGGAATTAATTTAGAAATCATCAAAGAGGTCCACATCCGTAGTATTTACGAGCGACCAAATCGAAGGGATTCACAGCGCTGAATCATTCATTCGACAAACTTGCCACAAAACGATTTAAAACGTCCAGCGCTGCTGGGTTAAAAGGCTGGCTTGAAAATATGTTCTCCTTTCAATAGTTCATTGGCCCTTTGATTTGAGGCCTCAATTTGCTTAAAATTGGGTTTGAACAACCGACGATTATGAACAGCGCACACACTTGAAATAATATTTTTCCGAACACCAAAATCGCTACGCAGTCGTTTAGAGTCTGAAACGTGGAAACTTTGACCCATAGGCTAGCTTTTTTCATTTGGCTGAACTTCAGTAATTCGTTGCTCGATTGTACGTCTTTTTGTGGAGCTTTGAGGAAAAATATGAAAACTGAAAATCAATGAGACTGTCGAACACACTGAAGGAAAAGCTTTGTAAGAAATGACTTACCGGAGCCAGTTGATAAATTAAGGAGTGTATCTCTCTTCTCTGCAGTAAATAAGTTTCCCTTCGCAAATTCAGAACTTGCTTTCATCTGAAATGAATTTACCATACGTTTGCAAAGACGGGAGTCCTCAAATTGGTGAGATCTTATCTTAGCTACCCCTACTTCGTGGTAGCGAGTGAACACAAGGCCCGGGCCTCCAACCACAGCTTCTTTTAGCATCTCGTACGCTTCTTTGCCTGGACTGTAAAGTTCAGCACCTCTCTCAACCACCCCCCGGAGCGAGTAATGCAAACTAACGCTAGGGATGCTGACAGCGTCTTTCAAGATGTCGATTCCTTTTTCTGTGTAGAAGGCTCGCATCTTTTCCGAAGACTCAAGGAGCCATGTCGAGATTATTATAGTAGCGAAGCCAGTCCGCAAAGGTGCGCGTGCCCTTTTCTTTAAACAGATGCTGACACCCCTCCCATTCATCCCGCGTGAGCACGTAGTTGCCCTTCAGGCGTGAGTACCACGCTGGATAGTCCGGGAGCCCAGGATAATCGAGCTTTTCATGTGTATCAAACCACTTGTACGGAAACCACAATTCATAGGCTTTCACCCACTTTCGTTGCTGGTCCCCGGGGCCAAGGTAGTTGATGATGTCAAGGAAACGGAAGCAAGAATATTATCTTGTTCCCGTTTTTTGCCACTCTGACTTTGCCGGTTATGTTAGCAAGCCGCTCCACGAAGTGCTTTTTAATAAGATTCAGGTTGTAACTGCCCAAATTGAACAAGACGACAGACACCTGGTTGCACCATTCCTCGATTTTTGCCGCTGTACTTTTGGAAGCAGGCCAAAGTCCTCTGGGCTTCAAAGTCTTCTGGCCCGGATGTTTTTCCCACGTCTCTCCAGCTCTTCCATAAACTTGTGGACCAGCTCAGCGGGGTCACTTTCACAGATGTGGGTGGGCTCTCTTTCAAGGGTGTCACTTCCCAACTTCACACGCCGAAGCCTCGACAATGCGGTAGCCGGCATTTTGCAGGAATCTTGTACGTCTCCTTGTGGCTTGGTACCCGTCTTTGCATGTTTGGTCAATGATTTTGTCTCGATCAGGAAAGCACCTCAGGCACCCATGCAGTAGCACCCGTGGTATTGAAATATAGTCTTAGTTTCATGGTTGTAACCGTCGACAGGTGCACGCTCAACCCACCACTCGCCGCCGTGACCGCACATTGCGTGGTGAATATGAATTTTCCGCCGCTTAGCTTCTTGGTCAAGCCACCGAAGCGATTCTTTGGAAGCATAATTTGTTTTGGGTTTCTTTTAAGATGCCAAACCACTTTGTTGTCTTCTCCCCTCTCAGTCTCATAAACCTGAATGCCGAGCCAATCCGAGAAAGGTGCCCCCTGATTCAGATGGTTTTCAACCTTGTCTAATTCATCCAGTCCAGAGATGTTTTGGACAGTTGGTCGGCACGGTTTTGAGTTTGAAGAAACTCTTGGCGAGACCGCGGGCTGCTGCTTTACTTTGCTCAAGATGCCCTCCTCGGTGTACAGCAATACAACGCCAGAGACACAAGTTGTCATGGTAGGTGTCCAGCATCACCATCGACTGGACATGTGCAAGGTTGCATAGCCAGTCTGGCAAAGGGCCTGTGCCCAACAAAGGCTGGCGGTCAAGCACAACCTTCACATCAGCATTGAAGAAGCTTACAAACTCCCACTTTGTGGACGGTCTTTTGATATTGTCAGAGTCCAGGCGTTTCTTCTCCTGTTCACTCAGCCAATCCTCCGCCTTAGAAAGTTTATCAAACCAAGGTGAGCTGTGGTTATTGTTGTACACAATGATGGTGCCATCTTCAATGCTGAGCAGCTGATACGAGTAGACATGTCTGGTGTAGAATGCTGTGAGAACGTTCTCTCGAATCTTTGCCATAAAGTCAGGTGTGAGGTCTTTTTCCAGACCTCTGATGAAGCACCATTGGATGGAATGCCGACCTTTGCTCTCTACTCCCTCATGGTTAGCTTCATCGTACAGATCCAGAATCTCATTCTGGTAGTCTGCCATCCTTCGGATGTTCTGCAGACGAAATGGATCAAACCTCCTCAGAAGTTCTTGCCTTTTTTGTCTTGGTGGCACTCTTGGTTGGTAAGGTTTAGGAAGGTTTGGGTTGACACTCTTACTCTTCTGGGGGAATGCACTCATCCAGCACATTCTGAAGAATCTTTTGAGCTGCAGGCACGTTTTCTGCAAGTTGGTGTTCTAAATACTGCAACGTTGCTGGATCAATTTTCACATCAGCCATAGTCAGTTTTTGTATAATAATGCAAGAAAATGATTGAGTTGCGTTAATATAATAGTCTGCACAGGGAAGCAACCAGTTGACATGATGGTGACCTAATTGTCCACAGTTGTTTACAATTCAGAAAGCACAGCCTTATTCCCTTGCCTAAAGAGCTCAACTTTAAAAATTGCACACAGTTGCGACCTATTTCGCTGACTAATGTAATAATGAGGGGTTTCGAACGCCTCGTCTACAGACAAGAACTATCACAGTATGTGAATAATTTCATAGATATTGACCAGTTTGCATACTGTAAAGGCCATAATACGACTATGGCTTTAATTAAGTGTCAATATGCTTGGCTGAAATGGCTTGATTCGGGTTTTGACTATGTCAGAATATTTTCTTTTGATTTCAGCAAAGCCTTTGATTCGGTACCTCATGATATTCTTTGCTCTGAGTTGAAGTCACTCGATATTAATCCTTATGTAACCAATTGGGTTATTAGTTTTTTTACAAGGCAGAAAACAAAGAGTCGTTGTTGATGGCCTTGTTACCGACTATTTAAATATTAATAGGGGTGTCCCCCAGGGGACTGTATTAGGCCCTATATTATTTTCTATCATGGTCAATGATATCAAGGTCATTGCACCAATTCAAAATTTGCTTGTGAAGTTTACTGATGATTTAACTTTAAGTATTCCTGTAAAATCGGGTGTCAGCAACAGTAACTCAGCAGCTAATGAGGTCCAATCTATTGTTGAATGGTCAACTGTTAACCGCATGCAACTGAACTTCAAGAAAACGTGGATAGATGCTTGTTTTTGTAGTTAGTTGTTAGCTAGTTAGTTAATTAGTGTCTGTATAACTCAATTATTCCATTGTAACTAAACACGTCTGTTGTTTAGGGTGTTTTAATAAAGACATTTATTATTATTATTATTATTACCCGCTATTTCCATTACAACTTTGAAATCTTCACCCTTCTTAACGTCAAAGCAGCACTCGTGTTAGCCTTTTACTATGCATTTAAAGCTAACAATCCAGACAATCCAGGGCGCATCTAAAGACATTTCTCCGGAATTAGCACGTTCTACAACTTCCTTTGGAGCGGAAAGGGGGACAAAATTAAGCGAAATGTCATGATCAGTGATTATAAAAACGGAGGTTTAAGGATGACTGATATTAAATGTTTCAATAAATCTCTGAAATCGACCTGGGTAAACTGAAAAAATATGTAGACAATAACAATCATGGTAAATCAAAACTTATGAATTGCATGGATTCGGCGAGGCACATTCATGTACCAGGCGCTTTCACAACAGAAATTCTAAAAATCTGGTCTGAAATCAACTATGTCAATAGTATAACTTTCTTCGGACATTTTCTTTCCTTGCCTCTTTGGTTTAATTCACTTGTGAGAACTGGAAATAAACCGATATACTACAAATCATGGTCGTCCAAAGGAATTCAAACCTTAGGTCAAGGAACGTACGGTTTGATGTCAAAACAAATTTTCTCAATTCTATCACAGCACAGAAAATCAATATGCAAACAACAGAAATTTCAGCACCTTTATTGACAACTTTACAAAAGTTTGGGAGCCTAATAGATTGGCATATGAAAAGCTAGTCAGTGCAAAACAGAGAATCCCCATGAAGAGCCTGCAGTCTACAGTGCTCTAAAACAATTGACTGGGAGATGGCTTGCAAACTTCCTTTCAGCAGCATGAAAGCTACCAACTGAAATTAATTATTTTTCAGTTGAAATTACTTCATAGAAGAATAGTGACAAATGGCTCTTTGTAGGACTGTGAAAGAGTACTAGTCCCTTATTCATTTATTTTGGTCTTGTAGCGAGAACTTTTGTTTTTGGCAAGATTTTATGAAATGCTTGGCCAAAAATCAAATAATATTAAAATCCAACATCCTCACCCCTGCTCTAATTATAATTGGCACTCTATATATAAATTATAATTAGACACTATCTCATACAATAGAGTAGGTACTTCTATTTTTTGTCTCCAGATATATTTAATTTCATATGGACCTGCAAAACAAAGGAGTTACCTCCCAAAATAGAAGGATTTCCACTTTTTCTATCTTCTTTTGATGCCTGTTGAAATCTCAAATCCCCAAAACTAATTAAATATGGAAAAAATACAGTATCAATACCTTCTTCTTAAAAAGAAAGCCATACATTCCCGAGAACATATTTAATAATACAATAAATATGCAGGCTAATGAACCTTTTATCTTGTTTAGCTTACTGAATATCAATAATTATGTAAATTAGATTGTTGTCGTGTAAATGCATGCTGTTTTTATTTATTTAATATTTATTTTTTTTGGACTTTTTCCTTTTTTCTGCCCGTCACTATTGCAATGTTTTGTTGTGTTTTCGATTTCGATTGCGTTTGATTTCCTATCCTGGGACTTGTGTAAATTTTCCTGCAGTGTTTTTGAATCATTCTTGACTTCAGTTTCTACAAAAAGCTGTAGACTGGTCAATGCCTAAATTCAGTTCAGCTTTCATTGATATTTTAATGATTCAGATATGCTTTTCTGTCAGAAAATTTATCCAGGATGTTGAATATTCATGCACCCCGTTGGATGCTGAAAGAAGCAAAGCACCTAAGGAGAATTGCTCGGTTGATATCAAGAGGTTCTCTTGGACCTGGACCAGCTGGTCTCGTCAGCTTACAGGATCGACTCATTCAAGTCTACCCAGAGGTTGAAGAGGCAATTACTAGCAAAAGGCCAGTTGTTGCATTAGAATCAACAATTATTACACATGGAATGCCATACCCTGAAAATCTTAGGTATTTTTTATTCGCACACAAAACTATTTACAATGTAACAATATCAAGTTACAAATAACAGTATTAAGAAAACAAAATAATACTTACACTAACTTAGACTGTTCACAGCCTCCTATTTTTCGGTTTATATAATCTATAGTCGAGGGTGCAACCCCACTCCAATGCATCGTTCGATGGTACAAGCGAAACCTGAGCAGAGAAGAAAACTGCCGTGGGCAGGGGCACTGGAGTACGGAAGTGGCAGAATAAATAGGGAGTCTGTAACAGCTTTTCTCTGTCTCGTGTTATGGGCAGTTAGTTGCTCCAGCAATGGCAAAACCTGATTGGTCAAATAGACAATAGGGGTCATTTATAGTGTCATGGAGAGCATTGACAACTTGGAATGTTAAAGAAAAATTGCAGAAGCATCGGCTGTATCATGGATGTCACGTAAACATGCAATTTTTCAGTGCTTTTAATTAAACAAAAATTCATCTCTGTAAAACGATTCATCGTACCAAATTTAGTAAAACTGGGGCTTCGCGCCAGAAAATAGCACCCAGCCGAGACAGGGGCCTGTTCGCAGGCTACAGTAAATTCGGTGCAATAAATCTACCTGAATTTTTTTGTTTTAGTGAAAAGCACTGAAAATTGAAATTTTGTGTGATATAACACCGTAAAACGGCCTATGCCAGCTCGGATCGTAACGAAAACAAACGTCTTCATTTAGGTTGCTTGTCACATCACTCAGAAAGAAGCTGTCTCTTGTTTGCTTGGAGGCAAATATATTTTGGCTGTTCTTCCCACTGGGTTTGGAAAACAGTTTGATTTACCATAAAGCCAGCTTTGTGATGGAGAAGGAAAGCTCTCGAGCTTCTTGTCTTATAATTGATTGTGCTGCTTTGGAGCATTATTGAGGAACAATTAAACTCCAACGCCTTCGACTTGGATATCAAAGCCTTCTCAATGTATGGAGATGTTTTGAACAACATACGAAACAACAAGTTTCAGATATATACGCTTCAGCTGAGCAAGCGTTCACGAGTGATTTCATGAAAGTTCCTCGTGACGAAAGTCATGGGGCTGAATAAATTGATTTCACTTATTGTGGTCGGCGAAAGTCGAAAGTCTTGACCAGAGTATTTGTGTTTTTGTTTTTGCTTCCCTGAAAGATTGATTTGTTGATTGATTGGTCATTTTTTTTAATTTTTGATTGATCCAATTAGTAAAGGAGCGAAAGCTCGCAACACACCCTAGAACACGAGACAGAGAGAAACTCTTACAGTCTCCCTATTTTTCTGCTGCTTCTGCACCACATTGCCCCTACCCACGGGAGTTTCACTCCCTCCCCAGGTTTCGCTCATTTCGGGAAAGAACCTCGGCTGTATATCACCCAGAAAAATAGGAAACTGTGAACTATACAACAGAAATACTTAAATATCATTGTATCTTGATTAATTATTCTACATCTACATCTACATTTAATAAAGTCGGTAAATGCCTAAAGGCTATCACACCAACTATAAAATAACATTTAACATAAAAATAGTAATATGGCTATAATATTTACATGCAAATGGCTAAATACATAGGTAAAAATAAATAAATAAATTACTTAATAAATAAGTGAATAACAAGCAATAACCTAATTAACATGGCTAAGATGATCTGAGAGCTTAGATTGAAACTGTGATAGCGAGTTTGACTCGACTATATCGGCAGGTAGGTTGTTCCATTGCCTTAAAGTTCTATTCCATCCACTCATCTACTTACATTGTGATTATTACTTCTTGGAAAGCATTTACTTACACAGTTTACATAGAATACTATTAAGTAGGAGCTGTCATTATCAACTCAAGTCTACAAGCAATATTCAATTTGCCATTGTATTTTCATGTTTTTTATACGTAAGTTCAGGAATATTTAGAGTCATAAGAAAACCCTTACATCTGTAAGCATAGTGATTCACAACTAATGAGAGGAGGAACAGTCTGCGATTTTGAATGGAAGTTATCTGTCGTGATCTATTTCACCTGCAGTCAAGTTAAAGAATATCTGCTCAATGGAGGAATTCACATTCAAAATAATTGTGTATCATTAAACCACTTTATAGTGTTAAACTAGTAGTTACCGTACTGTGAGTAAGTGGAGTGCTTCTGAGAGGTTGATACGTAAAAAATAAGATTTGTTCCCCTCCCCCTTTTTGGGAGGGAGGGGTTTGTTTTGTTTTTGTCCCTTTACTAATTGTCTTAGGGGCTACTTCAATTATTATTTGGTGTAGTAATTGAGGAAGGGAGTGTAGAAGCTTGCACTTATTAAACCATTGGTGCCCATGCTGGCCAAAACCGACCATAATGAACATTGCCGTTTGTTTCACTTCTGACTTCATCATTTTTTACCAAAAAACCACCTCTTATGCTCAAGCTCTGTAGTGTTTAGAGCTATTGAGACATTTCGTGCCGCATACATGATGTAATGTAGGTTCGAGTTGAATCTCGGGAAGCGGAAAAGCATGGCGTGTTGTAAAGTCGTTGTCGTGTTAATCTCCTTATTTATTGACCATCACCACATTTGGCGACGAGGATAAAGCAGGATAAAGGTTCTTGTGGATACTTAAGTTGAATTTCGCGACATGCCTAACACCGAGAGAAGTGAAACCAGCGACACGCCGCCACAACCAGCGCCGAGCTCGACCGTCGAACCAAAGACTCTTGAAGTTCGTGGTTTACCTTGCTTCGACCCCAAGGGAGAACCGACTACTCTTTCCGTTCGATGGAAGCGCTGGAAACGTGCTTTTCATTTGTATGTGGCATCGAAAGGTATTACGAATCAAGCGCAAAAAGTTGCTCTATTACTACACTCAGGTGGGATGGAACTACAAGAAATTTTCTACACGCTTGCACCAGAAGACGAAGCTCAGAACAACTTCGACAATTGTGTAGCCATCCTTGACAACTATTTTACGCCAAAAGTGAACGTACCTTTCGAGAGACACGGATTCCGACAAATGGCGCAACTCCAGAGCGAAACTATCGATCAATTTGTGTGCCGCCTTCGACAAAAAGCTGTTTCGTGTGAGTTTGACAAAGTGGATGAGGCTATCCGGGATCAGTTGATTGAAAAGTGCAGAGATCCGGAACTCCGAAAGAAGTTTTTGGAGAAAGCCCAGGAAGGAACCCTTGCTGTCCTTCAAGATGTTGCACGAGTTCATGAATCTGTCATCCTTCAAATGCAGTCATTGGAGATTTCAAGTAAAGATGATCAAGTGAATGCAGTGCGACCTGTCAACCCCAAGTGGCGAAAAAACAGGATGAAAAAGAAGAAGAAACCAGATAAGAAAGATGTAAGGCCAGGAGAGCATCAGAAGTGCTACAGATGCAATGAAACCGGTCATTTTGCCCACAGTTGCCCTGCCCTGAACAAAACATGTAAAAAGTGTGGATTCACTGGTCATCTGGCTGTTTGTTGCAAGACAAAGAATCCTAAACGCCCTCCAAGTGGCCGACCTAATCCAAATGTGAATGGTGCATATCAAGTGGAAGAAGGCTCAGATCAAAGAGATGCTTATGCCTTTGCCGTGAATGACGGAAACAAGACAAGTGGCATCATACATTTGAAAGTGGGAGGTGTAGAGTTAAAGGATGTACTTATTGACTCTGGAGCATCATGCAACCTTGTGGACAAAGCTACGTGGGAAAGTTTGAAGCAACACGGAGTGAAGTGTACATCCCAGAAATGCAGCAAGAAGCTATTTGCCTATGGTCAAACTGAACCAATTGAAGTACTGGGAACATTTGAAGCTGAAATTTACTGTGAAGATTCTGCAAAAAGTTTTTTGGACGAATTCACTGTTGTTAAAAGTCCTGGAAAAACTTTGCTTGGAAAATACACCGCAGAGAAGCTGAATGTATTGAGAGTTGGACCTCCGAGTACCCCACTGGCATGTACCATCACCAGCGAAGGTGATGCTGGTGATGTGTTAAAGGACTTTGCTGACATATTTCAAGGCGTTGGAAAGCTTAAAGACTTCCAACTCAAGTTGCACATTAACAAGAATGTCAAGCCTGTGGCCCAGCCAGTGAGATGACTACCTTTTGGTCTTAGAGACAAAGTAGACAAGAAATTGGATGAGTTGTTGCAAGAAGACATCATAGAGGAAGTACCATGTGGTCCTACAGAGTGGACGTCACCTCTTGTCGTCGTGCCAAAACCAGATGGTGATATCCGTATTTGTGTTGACATGAGAAGAGCAAATGGGGCCATCGAAAGAGAGAGGCATCCTATTCCTACCATAGAAGAAGTTCTCCATGACCTTAATGGTTCAACTGTATTCAGCAAACTAGACCTGCGCTGGGGATTCCACCAAATTGAGCTTGATGAAGAGTCCCGTCAAATTACTACATTCGTGACACACAGAGGCCTTTACAGATACAAGAGACTAATGTTCGGCATTACGTCAGCCCCAGAAAAATATCAGAAGATTGTGAGTGATGTTCTGCAAGGTTGTGAAGGTGTCGCAAATATTGCAGATGATGTGATTGTACATGGATGTGGAATTGAGTAGCATGACAAGAATTTGCTGGCTGTTCTGGATCGCCTCAGACAGTGTGGACTAACCCTGAATCCGAACAAGTGCCAGTTCAGACTTCCCAAGTTGACCTTCTTTGGACATGGCCTGAGCAAGAATGGAGTTGCACCCAGCGAAGAAAAGGTAGCAGCAGTTCAGAATGCGAAACCTCCAAAGAATGTGTCTGAAGTCAGGTCTTTCCTAGGCCTTGTACAGTACTGTGCTAAATTCCTGCCAAATTTTGCACAGGAAGCTGAGCCTATCAGACAGCTGACTAGAAAAGATGAGCCATTCGTATGGGAAGAAGCTCAACAACAGTCTTTTGAGAAGCTCAAGTATCTCTTGACACGAGCAGAAACACTGGCATACTTCAAGAATGATTGCAAAACCCGTATTGTCGCAGATGCAGGTCCTACTGGCATCGGAGCAGTCCTAACACAATTCCAAGATGGAGCCTGGAGAGTGATTTCTTATGCGTCTAGGAACCTAACCGACGTCGAAAGGCGATATTCTCAAACCGAGAAGGAGGCACTTGCCTTAGTGTGGGCCTGCGAAAGATTTAATCTGTATGTTTACGGTCGGGACTTTGAACTTGAGACTGACCATAAACCTCTGGAATGTATTTACAAGAATACATCCAAGCCATCAGCGAGAATCGAACGATGGGTGCTCCACCTGCAAAGCTACAACTTCCAAGTTGTGTATCGCCCTGGAAAAACCAACATTGCAGACGCCCTGTCAAGACTTAACTCCCTGGACCAAAAGGACAGAAGTGGAGAGGAAACAGATGCAGTGAAAATGATTGCAGAAGAGAGCACGCCTGTGGTGTTAACAGCGAAAGAAGTAGAACGTGCATCAGAAGAAGACCCTGAACTGACCAGCGTAAGACATTACATTCAGAGTGGAGACTGGTCTCAGTGCAAAATGCCCCATTTCCTGTGTGTGAAGAATGAACTGTGTGTGCTTGGAAAACTGGTGTTGCGTGGTACAAGAATTGTCATACCCCAGAGCCTGAGAAAACAAGTCTTACATTTAGCCCATGAAGGTCATCAAGGCATAGTCAAGATGAAGAGCCGACTCAGAACAAAAGTGTGGTGGCCTAAAATGGACACTGATGCTGAGCGAATCTGTAAAAGCTGTCATGGATGTCAAGTAGTGAGTAGATTCTGTGCACCTGAACCAATACAGAGAGTAGAACCACCAACAGGACCCTGGCAAGATGTAGCTATTGATGTGTTGGGTCCACTTCCTTCTGGAGAGAGTTTACTGGTAGTAGTAGACTACTACAGCCGCTTCTTTGAAGTGGTAATTATGCGGTCAACCACATCACAGAAGATGATAGAAGCACTAACACCAATCTTTGTACGTTACGACTATCCATTTACCCTCAAGTCTGACAATGCAGCCCAGTTTGTATCGGAAGAATTCGAAGAGTTCCTATCTAAGAATGGCATCGAGCATCGAAAATCTCCTCCGCTTTGGCCCCAAGCCAATGGTGAGGTTGAACGACAAAACCGAACCTTGCTTAAAGTGCTCAAGATAGCCCAAGTAGAAGGAAAGAGGTGGAAAGAGGAGCTGAACAAGTTCCTGTTGGCGTACCGAACAACTCCTCACTCTACCACTGGGATGACCCCAGCATCTCTAATGTTCGGAAGAGAGTTGAAAACAAAACTGCCTGAATTACGCCCCAACAAGAGCCTGCTGGATGAAAGCATCAGAGACCGAGACTGGAACCACAAATTGTCTAGTAAGATCTATGTTGACAAGCAAAGGAATGCAACTTTCAACCCAGTAGTCCCTGCTGACAAGGTTCTGCTTAAAAACATCAAATCACTTGGTAAGCTGGCTCCAAAGTTTGAACCTCAGCCATACACAGTCCAGACCAAGGAAGGACAAGAACTTACCTTGAAAGCTGACAATGGCACCATGTATAGGAGAAACAGCTCTTTTGTCAAACCGTACAACACCCCTGGAGAGCCAGAGTCTTCTCCTCCTGAACAGAGTTCCAGAGAAGCAAACCTCCCAAGCCCAGTTCCAGCAATGCCTGAGTCTAGCACAACCTCAAGTACAGCAGAGACAAGAACCAGACCAACCCGTGCTACGAAATTGCCTGGAAGATTTAAAGACTTTGTTCTGAACAAATGAACTGAATTGTTTGAACTTTTTAGAGTTTTCACTGAACATGATTTTGTTCAGAACTGTTTGCAGTTTGAACCCTCATATTGTTTATGAGTATTTGATATTGTTGTTGTTCGTTATAAAGACATTTTTCTTGAACTCAATTAACTGCAATTAATTGCGACAAAGGAAGGGAATGTAGTGTTTAGAGCTATTGAGACATTTTGTGCCGCATACATGATGTAATGTAGGTTCGAGTTGAATCTCGGGAAGCGGAAAAGCATGGCGTGTTGTAAAGTCGTTGTGCAGTGAATTAAAACAGTTCGAAAGGTTTAATCCGTGTTAATCTCCTTATTTATTGACCATCACCACAAGCTCTGCAGGAGGAAAAGATCTTTCCAATGGTATCCGGATCAGAATTGGAAACACTTTGTAACATAACTGTCAGACTCACTTATTTGTTTAACAGTGCTTGAAATTAGAGTTTTCAAGAACAAGTAAAACAGTAGTTTACTGACCCAATAGACCAATTTCGATATTTTAAAATTCAGCCTAAAACAATAGACCTCAGCACGAGGCTCCGGGGTATAAATTATAGTGTTGTCTATGTGTATTGTTTTAGGCTGAATATTAAAATATCAAAATTGGTCTATTCAAAGTAAATAAATTAACTCAAAATTTAAAACTGTAAATTGTAGGAAATACAGAAGCATACAACTAATATCTTATTCAAGTAAATGCTACATTTGTTGTTAGAAGCAAAAAAAAACTTTCAGGGACATTCTTTGGGTGCATATGCAACCCACTGTCCGAGTTGAAGCTACAGGGTAATTCCATTGAGCAAAATGTGCAGATTTGAATGTCATTATATTTCTGTGATGCTGCGTTGAATTTGTCTCCTCTATTTCGTATCTGAATGTTGCTTGTACATGTATATAATGTACAGATATCCAAAACACAGGAAAACATTGTTCACAGAGGAATTGGTTATTAAAGTCAATTATTCTTTTAAAAGGTGTTCAGATGTGACCATTGCAACTGGAGTTGCCGTTGGGAAGGTCACAATATCTATTACATCTATCGTCAACAACAGAACCATCACAGATTGAAGTCAGGCGTTGTTTGTGATATTTGTTTCCTATTGTTTGTGAGTTATCCTTTGCTTCAACTTTGGCAACCAGACTCTTAACCCTTACTGGTGCCTGGAGATATTTTGGAAACAGCACCTTGTTTGGACATTTGTGACATTTTGTGGTTAGTTATAATGATCTAAATCTGCTCCTAACTACGTACTCAACACATAGTTTGCAACACGAAAACATTTTTTTTAATATGAGATGATGATGTCAGAAGTTGAACAAAGGGCAATGTTAGCTATAGTCCTGGCCGGTTTTGGTGGCACAGCACCAATGGGTTAACTAAATTTACTTTGATTGCATCCCTTGTGTGTGCCAAAGGTGAGTCGGCTGACATGCTAGCAGCAGAATTGCTATATGGAATCTGTTGATTTATGGAGCGCTTATTACTTGGTACTAATTGATGAGGAGTTTCTTAGGTTCGGTTGAAGAGGGTAACTCTTAGTTTACATGCACATAAAATGAAAGGGGAACAGGAACAGGAATGACTATTTGTGACCCAATTTGCAAAACCCCGGCATAAAGAAAAAGCGTAAAAGATTTTACAACGCGTTGTCTGTGTGTTGCAACGTTTTTCAACGTGTTGGAAACATTTCCCAACACATTATCAATGGTCCAATCAACGCTTGCCCAATTACCTAAACGCTTTCCCAGCAGTTTGAAAATGTTTTTCAACACGTTGGCAACTTTTCCCAACGTTTAAGAAAACACTGTAATTCTAGAAAATGTTTCGCCTGCAATTTGCATGACCGATCACGAAAGTGAACTGGCGATAAATAAATTATATCTCGACACAAATTTGTTCTTTGAAAATTTTATCTTTTTAGACAGTAAAGTCATTTGTATGACTTTCCAGAGACTTATTGTCTTCTGTGTTTGTAAGCGAGATGAAACTGAACGGTTTAGATCTTTGCGCAAAAATTGTTCAAAATTATTTTTGGATGACACAGACTACGAGACGCGCCAGATGTCTGCGTTCGCTAAAAGATAGGTAAATAAAGATTTAGCTGCACAGCTTTTTATTTTTCTGGTGTTTTATTTTGATGGTTAATAAAGCAAAACCCTTAGATGAATTAACGACCGAAGGATTAATCAGCGCCAATAATTAGAAACAGTTTACAAAGTTCGATCTGCCTGCCAAGTAAAATTTATTTATCACCAGGGGGTGTGGCATTTGTCCACACCCGGCCATCACCAGGTCAGTTCAAATTCTTGATTGCTCATGCAAAACAGCATGCGCTATTGTTGCTTGACAGCTTTCCAATTGTTCTCACGAGCGAAAGTTTATCGATCTTAATCGATTCAAGAACTTGCAGAAATCATGTGGCTGCTAGTGTCTATAGTTTCTCGGAACACTTTTCTATAGAAATTTAGAACACAAAAAACATGGCACTAAGACAAAAATATAATAGATTAAACTATTAGGCACATCTAAAGTTATCACAAGAAAGCCTTGCAGAAATTACATGTACAGTGGTGGTGTGACAATATTGAGAAAGCTAATTATCCAAGTTGCACACCAAATGCCAAGATTGGCATCACTCACTTGGGTTGTAGTCATGGATGTGGAAAGAACAGGAGGCAGATGGACTGAAGCCAAGTCACAAAGTCCCATTAACTGCAGCCTTGAACTTTTGGCTGTATTTTTTGGTTTGAAAGCTTTCTGCAGGAAGTGTACTCGTATGTGTTTTTATTCAAGCAATACCACATTCTATGGAGTGTAATGCTGTTACCAAAGATATTTGGCTGTTTATCAATCCAAACCATTCTCTTTTGAGAAGGATTCTTGCATTAAGAGGTGGATTACATTCTGTCAAAGACAACAAATTGGTTGAGTTAATTCCCCACTATATCCCAAGCATTAGATTTCCTAGTTGAACTGTTTGAAAGTGGAGGAGGTATAGTGGAATATAAACACTGCCAGGTCTTGCTTGTTGTGTATTGTCAAAAGTGGGATATTGTTCGGTTTTCACCCTACTGGTGCAAGGTTCCTCAAAGGGGTTTTTGAATCAAGACCAACAGCACCATGATACACACAAACATGGAATGTTGGAAGAGCACTTTGTGCACTTTGAAGTCTCGTATGAGCTTTTAGTGCGGTGATGAAGAAGAATTCAAAAATTAAATGTGAGGGTTTTATAAATTGAAACTAGCACACATATGAATTTTTCCCCAAAGGTGGGAAGTAACCTTAAAACCACAAATTGTAAAATGTGATTCAGACAGAAAAGAGGGTCCCCTATACCCCCCTTGCAAAATAAACTCACATAAAAATATTTGGCCTTTTCACGCTTCATGTATAATAACCAAACTGTTTTCACATCCACACATCAAGGCGAGTCCTGTTTAGATTGTTATTCTTGGAAGGTATAAAACTGCTGAAATTTGATTTTAGCATTGCATATCATGTATATTAAGATCATGCATGCGACAAAATCACTGTCAGAAGCTTCATCTGTTTAAAATCCAACCAAAATGCTGGAAAGAAAGACATTATTTGCAGAGATATCATTGGTTTTGTGTTTTGACCCCAAACAGCAACCATGTGTACTTATGACATCATCAGTTACCTAGGATAATTTGTATACTGCAAAAACGTGAATATTATATGTTAGAAAAAGAAAAAGAAGGACACCATTCATCTGGCTTTGGTTGACTTATGCGAAATTTTTCTATTGATTGGTTGGTTGGTTGACTGATTAATATCCAGGGCTGTCAATAAGGGACGTAACCCGTAACACCTGTTACACCTGAGTATGTTTGATAGACCCTTGATGTTACGGGTGAACTGGCCTGTAGTTGATACAATTCACCCATAAAGTAACAAGTTTGCTACAGGTGTGAAGATCAAGGACAGGTGAATTAAAACTTCATGACAGCCCTGAATATCGATCATTGGATGCCTTAAAACATTAACAAACAAACTCATTATTAGTGAGTGCCTATTACTGCTGATAGTTTATTTAATTGGATTGTTATTATATCATATTAATGTTTGCTTGCGTGCTTCATTTAAGAGTCGCTAAAGAAGTAGAGAAGATTGTAAAAGACAATGGAGCAATTCCAGCCACTGTGGCAATTATGTGTGGAAAAATACATGTAGGTATGTATCAGGAGAAGGTCTCAGTGGGGCTAGCCATAAAACAGCCAAAAATTTAGCCACTGTAGATGTAACCATTGTAGGGAAAAATAATTAATTTATCATTAGCCGTAAAAATGTTAAATGCAAATTATTTTGGTCACGAAAATGAAAGTCTCTAGGTCTTGCATAAAGACTTTTCATTTTATGTGTTATGGTGTTTTGTGGTATGTTGCTGCCAGGGTGGCCTAACAGTTAGTGTACTGGAATCCAGATTAAATGGTCAAGTTCAAGCCCTGGCAAGGGTACTGTGTTGTGTTCTTGGGCAGCAAGATGCGTAATTCTTACAGTGCCCCTTTGTGCCCAGGTGTAAAAATGGGTACCAGCAAAATGATGCTGAGGAATAACCATAATAAAAAAAATTAACTGTTATTCATACAAAAAGCCGCTATTGAAATACTAACAAAAAGCCACAACCCCATAGAGACCCTTGTATCAGAAGGTCAGGCTGCTAACATCAAAAAGACAGGGGTTTCAAAACAAGCCAGCAACTGCAGGGTTGACAGTAGGCGGCTATTTTAATTTTATTTCTCCAATATCATGCTTAGAACTGACCTACTAACATTCAGACTAGCCAGTGCAGTATTCTGAATAGCAGGTGAAATGCACCGGTTGCCGGCATATTTTGACAACCCTGCAACTGACGGAGTTCCACAGGTTACTTTACTATTATGCCGCAGGCTATTCTGGTCAGAGTAATCAGCTTGCGACAAACAAGCTCACTTATATAACAGCCGCCTACTCTTCCAGTCACTGACGCTTACTTCAAAACATTTTGAAACCTCTGAAAAGATAATTGGTATTAGTTATTTTTATATTGTTTTATGTAGTGACATGACTTTGTATGTACAGGTTTGTCTGAAGAAAACTTAGAGAGACTGGCTCAAGATACCAGTGCCATAAAGACATCCAGGAGGGACTTGCCATATGTTATTAGCAAGGTGCATGTCATTTTTTGTGTTGAATTACTAAACATTTTAAAAGCTTAACATTCGGCTTTTGTGTCTTGTGCGAAGCACAGGCACAATGCTATTACGCCAAAATTTTTGATATAGGCTTCATGTGAGGCAAATTATGATGTTGTTTGTTAAAAGGACCCTAAACGTGGCGATTGCATTTCAACAAAATCATGCTACCACTTGTAATCTTGATAACTATTGTCCAACGGTAGTTTTAAATGAATATTTCTATGCGATGGGTAGTACTTATGAGGAATCTTGTACTGCAAGCTATATGAAAGTTGAAGTACATTCCCAGAAAATCCATTCTTAAATAAAAGTATAATGAGGGCCACTAGTTTATGAGTTTTTAACTGTAAAGTGTTTTTACCCTTGTTAAATAAAGTTATCATCATCATCAATCTAAAATTAGTGTTTACAGGTTAGGGAGTGTCTGTAAGTTATACATATAGCATGTAGCACAAATTACGAGCACAGATGTGCCTGTTTTGCACCCATCTCTATAACTATAATGGACAAACTGTCAACTTTATTATTGTTATCAATTTCTAATTTTATTGCTGTTGTTAATTTACATGTTTCAAATTTATAAGCCATTATTTAAATTTATATTTTTTTTTAGATACGACCCTGCTCGCGCTCTGATTGGTCAAAAACCCATGTTTTATCAGAGTATAAAACATAGAAAAAGCGTGTTTTATTGTTTTTGGTCAGCTTTACTCTTGTCAAAATTCACTGCAGATGGACAGAAAACATTTCTATGAAGAAGTTACCGATACAATTGTGAGCCAAGCAGTTCAACAAGCGTTTAAGTTCGAGAGGAAAGAAAAAGCGAAAAAAGTCGACAAGTCAATCGTGCGTCTTTCGTTGTCTTCATTCGCGGCGTATACAATCTGTATCAAAAAGCAAATGAAAAAGCCTAAGCCATGTCTTATACTGTCATAAAACACTCCGGACATTTGAGAACACTCGAGAAGGTAGAAAACACTCGCCTGTGGCTTGTGTTTTCTACATTTCCCTCGTGTTCTCAAATGCCTGTTGCGTTTACAGTCTCTTTGTATATTTCAGTCATAACTTGAATGACAAGGCAACAGTGACGACAGAATGGATTAATACTATTGAAGTTTCAAAACTCACACAAGGAGACAATTCAGAGTCTGTTTTGTTTACTCTATATCTTACAATTGAAAAAGTAATTAAAAGTAGCTGAAAGTGTCAGCCATTAAACTGCCATTTTATTTTTGTTATCATTGAATCCTCATTTTATTATTTTTGTCAAATTATTCACAAGTTGGAGAAAGCTATTAGTTAAATGTACAGCAACTGTTTTGTATTTCCATTCATGATTTTACACTGCTTTCTTGCAATAAATTTGTGTTCAATTCATTTTATTGTTACAACTATCATGTTATGCAAAAATAAAATTCATTAAATTGCAGCTAGCTTTGGAACAGAAGTCTGTTTCATGTGACATTCTCAAAATAGCATTCCCCTTGGAATTAATTTTCAAAAACAATACTTATCTCCACTCGGTTTGCCATAGTAAATGAAATTGTGTTTTCCTTCCAGCCATCAGACTGAAATTGGCCTTATACACATGTCTTGGGGAAAACTACTGCCCCAAAGCCATTCTAAAAATATCCCTAAGCGTGCACTGGGAGGGTGTCTCCTTGTTCCCCCATTTGCTCTTGCTAGTACTCGTTTTTCTCCACATTACCCTGATGCTTTTTACTTCTACTTTTTTTTCTTTGCTGTCCTATTGACGCATATTAGCGCACAGTTATATTGGAGCTGCACATGTACCTCATACTCCTGCTTCGACACATACTCTATTCTGCAAAATTCTTAATATACCAGTCCATTCACTAAAAGCATATCTGAATCACTCAGTTACCTTGCACAAGACACATGTACGTATTGCGAACCTATTTTTTAACGAGAAATCCGTATACATGTTAACAAAAAAAAAATTAACACTAACAGCCTTGCATATGCCTTTCAAAAATGCTTGAATCAAAGTGGCCAAGAGCCACTGAACTCAGAAAACAAATAATAAACGACTGAGAATGTCCTGCTGGTTTTGTATTAATTCATTTGCCCTTTGGTGCTTATTTTCCAATGTTGCGCGAAAAATGGAACACCGTATAACATGTCTAATGGGGACAATTTTTCGCGCAACTTTTCACTCGGCAACATGTTGCAAGTTTTTGACTTGGGTTCAAAAACTCACAACGTGGTGTTTGATTTTTTCTGCAAAAATGTTGCGCGAAAAATCGTTGTTGCAAGTTGTCCCGTGTAACACCGCCTTTTAGGACCATTAGCGACCATTCGCACAGTTTCACGACTGCCAAGACTTACCTGAGCCTGCTGTGTTTATTGGTTAATACATACTTTGTATACGACCAGCTGTTACGATACAAAGCAGATTTGCACTGTTAAAGTGTATTTATTTATTTATATACTGGTAAGTACAAGCGCTATACACTAGTCAGTGGATTCACAAAATGTTTAATGAAGAAGGTCACTCCAGAAACCGTATTTATTTTGTCATCACCAATAACAGGCTTATACTGAGTTAAGGTACTCACCAAAGTTTCAGCTTCCAAAGTGCATCCTATCGCGAGAAATTAGTCTCCAAAGAAGTCCAAAATTCGACCTCGGTAGCCGCCATTTTTGAACCAAGTGCTCAGTAGCCAGGCTGGGCCAGGCTGCTGAGCGTTACGTCATTCCGTCCAAATTGAATTTGGCGGGAAGTTTGAAGTGAAGCTGGCTGATACAAGAAATCCCTTTGTGTCACCGCCAAGAAGTAAAATGAAAATACAAACAATTGAAGTAAAAAATAACTGCTTACGGCTTTATTTAAGCGAATTTTAATATCGAAAGCAATTTACAAATAAAATTCTTTTTACCAATTTACTGCGGCCAATTGTACAGTTTTTGGAGTGACCTTCTCCTTTAACGGAACCTGGCGGATGGAGTGACGAAGCGAAGGAGGCATGGGAAATTATCACTCTGCTAACAATAACTCGGAAATGGCCATTTTCCGAGTTAAAAATGCTGGAAAAATAGATTTTCCAGACCGTTTTGTACTTCAACATGACAAAATTGTTCATAAGTAGTTTGCTAGTGACATGTCGACTGTCTATGGTAATTAGAGCTCAAACCCAGACTACTCAATCAGCAGTCCAGTACACTAACCATTAGGTCACCTGGCCTCCCTAAGTACCTGCAGAAGTGTTCACTGATGTGTTAAACTTTTCAGGGTCTGACTGGTGCCACTACAGTATCATGTACCATGATTGTTGCTAATATCACAGGCATCCCAGTGTTTGTTACAGGAGGCATTGGTGGTGTACACAGGGAAGCACAATCAAGTAGGTTTTTATACTCAGTTAAACCAGACAGTTAAATACCATACAAATCTTCAAAAATCTTCCCAAAACAGATAGAGAATAGCACTAGTGGTGATTAGGATAAATTAGAATGCATAACATAAAATAGCGTAACTATTTTTCCACAATTCAAATTCAAATGAAATGACAGGTTTAAAGGAGACAAAAGAGGTTATCCCTTTCAAGTTTGTCTCCTAAAAAATGTAAGACCTATGTTGAAGTGTAGTAAATGAATTTCAGGTCAAAATGAGGTTAAATTAGACAGTTTGATTTGTACTTTTATGGTTACATAATAAGTTGAGAACAAAGGAAAATACAAATCGTACTAGACATTTAACATCATTTTCACCTGAAATTCATTTTAAAGCGCCTATGAAGTAAAAACATTTTTTGGCCTATTCACTTCTTTATATCTTAAGTAACTCAAATTTGCAGGTTCATTTTTGAACTTCAAGCCATCAAAAGTGCATTCTTTGATTTTTTGGAGCTTCAAAGTTTGGATTTTGCAATCCGAAGTGGGTCTGTTTTGTGCTCGGCCAAATGCTCAGATTACTCGGGAAGTGACGTAGTCGGTGGTTCTGAATATGATAGCGCCATGGTGGATAAGAGAGCAAACAAAGGAGGGATAAATTATTGGGCAGCTGGTGGCCCCAATAAAGTCAGCCGCTCCAACAGAACTGGCACACCAGGGATTTCAGTGTATTACTTCCCCAAAGGCGAAAGTATGAGGCAAAAATTGACTCGATTCATACGCATTCACCGACAAGATTTTGTGCCAAACAAGTCATCATGTTTGTGTTCGGCGCATTTTGATGATAGCTGCTTCGAGCACAAGCCAGGCTCCATCGATGATGGATCTGGAGATAATCTCGATCCCAGATCTCTTTTTTGCGATGGAAGCGCGAGATCTGGACAAGTAAAAAAATTATTTTTTTCCATTGCCTGTTCAATCCAGCTCCTATCCAATCCCCTGTCTGAACATTTCGTGTGGCTTTGCGCAGCAAGCTTGAATGTTTTGACATGCCGCGGGATATTGGCAACATGTCACAAGAATTTGAAACATTCAACAATATTAATAAAAACTTGTGCCGTCTTTGCGCCAACCAGACAAATCCCAATCAAATTGCAACATTTGATAAGCGACTTCACAAAAGTTACAGTAAAGGAGGACGATTGTCTTCCCCAGCACGTGTCGGAACTGTTAGAGAACTTTGTTGAATCTCAGGGGTAAACATCACACATTTCAAACCAAATATGCTTCAATGCAGGCAACTCTTTCTAAAGGAGATTTCACAGTGAAAAGGACTTGGAGCCCTCCAAAATCAAGCCCTTCCACCTCACCTTATTGCACAGAAGTCTACCAGGAAAGCGTTATCCTACGAAGAAAAAGAAAATTCAAGTTTTGCTTCTAATACGGATAGCAAGGAAGAGCATGAAAAAACAGCTGCAATAGAGAACATTTTTCCCGTTTCGCAAAAATGTCTAGTGGAAGAAGCACCTTCACAACCACCACAATCAATGGCGGGAACAGTTTTGCCTCACTTATCAAACTCCTGTTATACCCTTGCAACAAATTCAACAATGAGCGGCCCCACAGAGAAAGGAAGTAACGCCATGGATGTAATTTCCAACTCGGGACTAAACAACCCAGTGGTAAGTTTTCAAGACTTAATTTCTGTTTTTTGGACGCACTTTGTTCTTGTGCGTCGGTAGAGTACATGAAAACATGACGAATATATGGTGAATGCAAAGCAGAAAATTAGTCGAAATTAATAAGCCCATGGTCATCATTATTTTGTTTTGCTTTTCAAATTACTTCTCGACGTTGAAAATATCACTTGTCCTGTCAGAAAATGCCAAATGCGCATTGCTATCTACTTAAATGTTGTTGACAGTAATTTGTTTTTACTTAATCTCATTCGTGCTAATGGCTTCCTAAACATTTTCCACCTTCTTTTAACTCGTTTGCAAATTTTAGCCAGTGTTAAATAAATATTAGAGAAGTGTTTGTTCTACTAGTGATGTTCCCGATTTAAGAGGTCCACATGTTTTAAACACTTCATATATTTTACAACTGAAAAGAGAAGCGAGCATCAAACCAGTTGAGACAATTAATGTAAAATTGCTGAGTGTGGCTGTTAATTTGAGGCTCCCTTCAGTCCTTGCCACATCTATTTGGCTCATTCCAGAGGTAAAGAACTACTAAATGCGACTGCATTTGGATGAAATGATACAAGAATGTGAGAATTTAGCCAAGTACTTACGGGGATATACACCATCTGTATTGTGGACAAGTCATTCGAGGCAATGAGAGACTTCAGCTGGGACACGATACTTACAGAAGCCAGAGAGAAGTGTCCGAGTCTTCTAGACATGATAACAGCCATTTTCTGCAGACGATAGGGGCAAAATGCTCAAAGGAGTGGAACAATGCGAAATCCACCAATTGCAGCAATCTGTTGCATTATGCTTAAAGGGCCATTGTCACGATAATGCGCATGCGGAGCCTTAATTTGCACAGAAAATGTTTTAACCAATAGAAATTTGACAAGGTTGCTTACTGCACGCTGCTACGAACCACCGTGGCCTTCTGTGATTGTTTTGGAGTTTTCATGTGCGCACGATCACCTCTTTGTCTTGCCTCATCCCTTTGTTTTAGCTTTGTGTATCACTCTTGGAACATCCTATTTCATGTGATGTTCATAAGAAATTACAAGCAATGTTTTCCGTTTAAAACTTCCAAATATCTGTAATGATGGGATGGCCCAGAAACCCCCGTTGTCCTGTGGCTTGCCTTGAGAAGTACTTGGCAAAAAGAGATCCACGATGTGATGCCCTTTGGCAGAAACCAAAAAACCACAAAGCAAGCTCTTTCTAGTCAGCAGATGAGGTCTGGTTTTGTAATGCACCCATGGGGAAGCACAAGCTGGAGAATCTACTGACAGAAATGTGTAAAAAAGCTGGTCTTGCACATATCTGCACTCCCCACTGCATTCCAGCCACATCGGTAACTGTCCTCAAAGATGCCGGCTTAGCAAACTACCAAATAAAGAGTGTAACAGGCCATGCAAGTGATAAATCCATTGAGTCTTACAGTGCATGACCAACCATTGAGCAATAGTTTGAGTCTTCCGCGATCTTCAGTCGATTTATAACAAAGCAGAACCCCAATCAACCTTCCCTTGCAGCTGCTTCACCTCAAGCTATTTCGTCTTTGGCAGCAATGTCCTCGACCTTTATTCAGCAACAAAACCAGCAGGTTTACCAGCAGTCCATCTTCAACGTAAATCCTTCAAGAAAGGAAATAACACACAGATGGTTGGGAATGTTTATTACTCCCCAAGAGTGACTTATAGATTTTACTCTGTCTAATGCCAGACGATTTTACTCATCAAAGGGAGACCCCTTGGGGCTTAAAAGGTTAATCTGTACAAAAGGAAGCTGCTGGCATATAACTATTGGACATAGAAAGAGGGGTAAAATATTAGGAAGAATGGAAAGTTCTAGGTTCTTAAACTGAAAGGCAAAGATTTTATGGCTGTTTGAAAACTTGTAAAATTACAAGGATTCGAGCGTGACTGGAGGGCAAAGTTTTCCCATAGTAATTCTTCTAATTTCTAACGTCCATAAAAATTCCCTTTTAAAAGATATAAATCTGAAAATTTGCATGTAAGCTTATTTACAAATACTCGTTCCCATTATGCTTTACCAGTGACTACATCCGTGTGTTCTTGAAAAGCACGTCACATGACCAACTGTTGCAAAAGGCCTATTGTCCTACCAGATTTGAATATTCCAAACATACTTGTTGTCGACTCAGAAAAACATAGTCCACTAATCAACCTTATTCTCACAGTGTACAAACTATTGTTATATCGGTCTAGATCTGGTAGTCAAATCCCTAACCTTCAAATGTTCATCAACCAACTCAGATACTATTTTTTTTTTATTTTAACCAACTCATATACTATGTAAAAATCGAACAAAAAATTGCCAGCAAACGTGACAAACTATCCTACCAATTGTTCAGAAATGGACCATTTTGTGAGATGATTGATCCCTCGTTTTTTATTTTCTCTTATCCTATCCTAGTGTGCATTAAGACCACCCTCTTTGTTGTAGCTATCTGTAATGTACCCCAGTGTTGTAACTTCCACGCAGTCAATTGTTTTATTTATGTAATGTTTATTTTAGTAGTCTTATTGTTGTATTTTATCTAACTATGTAATATCAATAAAAATTAATAAAAAAAACAGGTTTTTCACAGGGTAAATTCAGGGGTGAAGAAGAATGGCAAATGGAGTTTACTTTTTGTTACCTTCTTTCGTTCCAGAGATATTCATGATTTTGTATTATGCAAATTAGATAACTGATGACGTCATTAGTGGTTTCAGTATAGGGGTAAAAACACAAATAAAGAATATCTCTGCAAAAAATAAAGCAATGTAAACTTGGTACCAGTATTGTAGGGCCAAGTAGCATCTCGCTAAAGAGGCAAAATACCATTGGGTGTGGAAACAATAGAGAACAATCCTAAACAAAGCCTCTCGCCCTGATAACAATGAAGTCTATTGTCAAGGAGAATGAATGAAAAATAGGTTTATATGAGGTACTGGACTACCTGTAATTGTACCCTACAAAATACACCACATGCATGGCCTCTTGGTTCCAGTCTCTTTCCTCTTTGAACGCATTATTGCCATTTGTAGCTCTGAAAGAATTCCAAACCTAGTTGAAAAATACGCGAAGCAGCTCTTAATACACCGAAATTGCACAACACAACCCCGATGACCAAACTGCCTCGCATGTAAAGGGACGCACCGCAGTGATGTCAGGGCCTTGGCCGATGACACTTTCACCTTGCTGAAAAATCGTAAATATCTCTGGAACGAAAGAAGATATTACAGAAAGGTAAATGCCATTCTTCCTCATTTTGAACGGACTTTCAAATAAGCTTAAGTTATTTTTTACTTCATGGGCACTTTAAAGATTCTTGCAGATTCTTTCAGATAGACAAACTCCAGTTACATTTGTATTTCAAATAGTTTATCATTTGTTAAAGTGCTTGTACTACACTAGAAGTACCTATACTAAACTAGAAGAAAAATATTAATTTTATTGACAATTTCTTTAAAGTTTTTAAAGTCTGTGACCTTGTAGGCTTGTGGAGGTTAAAAGTCAGGAGGTGTTTATGATACAAGGCCGAATTTCATACCAGTGTGAGTTCACCCCCAGCTAGTTGCTTCTTGTGGCTCTGTAATCGTTTACATGACACCACCACAATTGTCACACCATAACGAGGCATACCAGCATGAGTTCACCCTGGTTCCTGCACTGGAGCTAGATTTTCATTCTGGTGTCATGTACTGTTTAGTTTCATATTCCTTTTTTACAGCAGAGTTAAAAATGGTTTATGTAAACTGGAATGAACGTTGCACTGGTATTATGTAATACAACCTTAGTTATTATTGGGTCATTTCTCTTATTTGACAGCATTTGATATCAGTGCAGACCTGACTGAGCTTGGTAAAACCCCTGTGGCTGTAGTGTGTGCTGGAGCTAAATCTATTTTAGATATAGAATTAACTCTGGAATATTTGGTAAGACCTCTGAGAAGACAAACTAACCTTACTTTTAATTACTGTATTATCCTTTAAGACTCATCCCTAACTTTTGTGTTGCGCTTCTTGTGTCACAATATTGGTAGCTGAAATTCAATGAAATTTTCTGCCCCAACTCATAACCCCACTGTATAGCGGGAAGGGAGGGAGGGGGGGGGGGGTGGGGGGTGATAGAAACCCCCAGTTTGCTTTGCAAGATGAAGTAATTTTTGTTGGTGAGGATGTCATATGATACCATTAGAGATATCATTAGAGCTACCTTGGTATTTATAAAATAATGGAAATTGATACAAACTCAAGCAAAATGCTAATTGAATGTAAAAATTCATGTTTCGTTTTTAATGTAAAAATGCATGAATTTCACAAAACCTGAAAAATAAAGGAAATTATGTCAAAAGTCGATATTTGGCCAAAAATGCACTTTGTTATGCAATTACTATGGCAATATCAAAGCGCATGACAGTTGACACATGAAAATTATCTGCAAAGTATGAAAGAACAGCTGTATTTATGCATGGTTTTCGGTAAACACGCAGTAAAGAATTTGATTTGTTACATGCACGCATGTAAGCTTAGGATACGGCATAGATACGGTCTGTATGACAAAATCCCAACATAGAAAGAACCAATCAGAACTCTCAGATTTTCCTTGCCATATAATAATACACGAAAACACAGCAAATGAATCCAGACATTACAACAAAGTGTGCAATTCATTATGTATTCAGTTTTCAGTTGACACATGAACAAAATATTGTTACAATCCTCAAGTTATTTGTACACTTGGCACCACCAGAAAATTGTGTGGTTTATTGATCGCAAAATTAACCTGTTTTGACTGTGGAGTTGTGGTCAGATAAGAAAACATCAGTGACACAAGATTTTGCTGTCATTCAAACGGATGAACAGGAGGTTAGCTATTTAACACCTTGTGATTTGAATGATAAATTATAGCATGTTCTGATTAGTATTATTTTATAGATTGCTTCTGGTTAAACTAAATGTAGTTAAATATCACCTAATATTCTGGTTCAGCAATTCTTGAAAACAAAATTTAACAGAAATTGAGAATTGATCATTGCAGTGAATTTCAATGCGATGATAAATTCTCACTTTCATCTACAGCTTCATGTACAGTTCACATATGAATTATTTCATATACTTTATTTCAAAATTTAATTGGCTGATTTTGTTGATTTAATATAATTGTATTATGTGGCTAGCATATCTGAATCCTTCATAATTTAATTACCGTTTCATATAAAGATTGTTTGGTATTGCCCCACCTGTGACCTCCTAATAAATGCTTAATTAGTTATACTCGTTGTGGGGTAAAAACGGCTGCGAGGGAGACTAGGGTGATATGAATACATTTATATCTCATGTTCATATCAGACAAACTGGACTGAACAAAGTTAAGTATGTGGTATTGCACTGCAGATCAAAACTGATGTTCACCTATATATTCACTTTGATGCTTTACAGCGTTCAGTTAGTGTGCCTATTTGGTCTATTGTGGAGTGAAAACTTTCTTCCACAAAACATTGAAATAAACACAAATAATCCCTTGCTGGATATACTTGTCTAATGAATTGCGGCCAAGGGAGTTCACCGTGAGAAATAATTTATTCACAGCCACAATGGAAATCTGATCTGCAGCTAGTAATGACAACATAGCTGGAAGTCTATTGACGTATTGCAGTGTATAACACCTTCGGTAACTGCAACTTAATTTCCTTTCGAAATCATTTACCTACTTTCAGTTTAGGCCATATACGTTCCCTCGTGTTATGGTAAAATCTACTTTACTGATTGAGAAATTGAATTATATGGCTATCCTATTGACACCTCAACTGCATGCAAAATACTTCAATAACTGTAATATTTTCTCGGAATTATTTTTGTAATAACTTGGTTATGATAATAGCTCAGAGATTTTGAGAAAATACTAATTTTATTTTTGCCTGTTCTGTAAGCTGATAGTTTCCTTGGAGGCTTTTATGCCAAATAAACAGTTTTGTAACACTGATAAAAAAAATCAATATTTAAATATTCCTTTACTGGGATAAAAATGGTACTCTGTCCAGATTAAACCCTCAAGTTTCACTCTATGCTTTAGGGTCACTCAAAACACATGCCTTGTCTCAAAGTTTAGTGCTGTTAAGTTGTAGTTCAAAATTATACTTCTTGTGGTATTTTTTAGGAAACACAAGGTGTTCTAGTTGCTACATATGGAGACTCCCAAGAGTTTCCTGCCTTTTTTACCCCACAAAGTGGATTTAAGGTTAGTACATTGAATTTTAATTTGTTACCATATCAGTTTTAAAGGGACTGCACAATGTGTGAGCCAGCGAGGCAGCAAGCCATGCAAGGCATTTGAAACACGAGACAGCAGTCAAAAACATGTGAGGAAATCATGATGGCAAAGCCGACCATAATGTAGTCACTATTATGTAGCTTTGTAGAGCAAACATTACGTTTGAAAAGTGTAAAATGTAAAATTGATGTATAAATTAATTTTCCACTTCACATTATCTTTGGCTGCATTCACTGAGGGTTCTGGAAATTCCAAGAAGAAGAATTTTTCTGAAGGGGAGGGGGTTCACAAAGAGTTTTCTTTCCAGAGGTTATATGTCAATAGGCCGTTCCGAAATTCTGCAGGGAACTGGGGCGAGATTCAACTTTTAACCAATCGATAAATTGACACCACCACACGAAAGATCACATTGAAATTGGTCGTCTGGCCAAGTTTGAAGTTTCTAGGTTGAAAAGAGACCATCTATACAAACGTGCCCCAAAACTATACAAACCCTTAAACTTTTTATCAGATTTGTGACAACCGTCATGCCATCATGGAACTACTATTTGAAATAAACTGAGAAGAAAATCACTATGATTGCCCATGTTTTAGAGTATCACGGAAATCATAAAATATTTAAGAGTTTATATGGTTTTGGGGGATGCCGTGTCAAAATTCTAGATGTTTGTAATTGGATTTTAAGCTATGTTTCACAGTCCATAACTTGGTCTCTTTTCAACCTAAAAACTTCAAACTTGGTCAGATAACCAATTTCAACTTGATTTTTCGTGTGGTGGTGTCAAATTATCGATTGGTTAAATGATGAAACTCGCCCCAGTTCCCTGCACAATTTCGGAAATGGTCTATTTCGATCGAATAAACAAATGTAAACCTTACCAATTTTCTTAGCCAAAAGATATACCGGTAAAGCACTCTGTTTGTTTATGATGACGTCAGTAATATTCTCTATGCTTTCTCACAATCTTGTTCCTTTTTCAAGAAATTATGTTTCAAGCCTGGGGCAGAATCTTAAATAACAAAATGGCCACCACTCAGGAATCATCACCACTTCACTTATCACCAGTTCCCTGACTTTTTAAGCTTGGCGATAAATCTATCGAATTCTCTCTCGGGTTAATAGTTGTGCATGCATACGTCTGTAAACGGTGACGTACAAGTGAGGGGTATGAGTGCAGATTCAGCTGGCCTGCAAAACTGTTCGAAAAAATGTATTCATTGATATGTAAATTTCAACGTGATCTCCATCCATTTTGACGAAACACATGAGCTAATTGACAGCAATGACAAAATACGCGTCGTCCACCAAAAAAGGTAAATCCAGTGTTTCACATGCTCAAACATACAGGCGGACATGCGAAACTTTACATGTTGACGCTCTGAACATTATTGATTCTGTTGAAAAATGTGAAGGTTTGTCCAAAACAAACTTGAATGTAAAAATGCGGAAACAATGTAGCATTGTAGCTCGAAAACATTTTAGTAATTAATTATTTAGCAAAGAAACATTTCAGGACAACATTTAGAAGTAGATTCAGACTTATTTCCCACATCCGAATATGCCATGAGTGACTACAAAAGAAGACAAAGTAAATTATATTATATGCGAGGCAATCTTTGGCGGGTCTGAGAACATGTTGCTTTGATGAATCATTTGATAAGAATCGTCAACCAAAGAAGTCTAGACAGGTGAGGGTGCTTCAAACAGCATATGAGTTAAAAGTATTCTAAAACATTACACCTGCAACAGACAGAAACATTATGGAGGTTGATATTGTGGTGTTTTTCGTAGTTTTGCCATAAGAGGTAAAATAGGCATGCGTGGAATTAATTTGATTATGTTGTTGTGAATTGTATAGTTTTTGTGAATATTTAACATCAGTGAATGAAAAGGTTTTCCAGTTAACTTACATGTGTTCTTTTATAGTCAAAATTCAAGCGCTTTTGCGGCTTTTGTTCCTTGGTTCATTGACTTCGCTTTTTGAGATCTCGAGGGGTATTTTCAGCTTCAACAAGCTAACGTGGCAAATATCTCCATAAGTAGATAAATATGAACAACGCAACAACATATTGTTTTAGTTTTTCTTTTTTGCAAAAATGGGCTTTCCAGGGTTTAAGGGAACCCAGTGAAAAACTCAAGGAAAATCCAGGGGGTGTGGGGAGGGGCCTTACGACCACCCCTTGGAATAGAAATTCCAGTGGGTTGGGGGGTCTATGAGTAAAAAAACCCGGTGGGTGGAGGGGTATGGATATTTTCTGGAACCACATTCTGTATTAACCCTAGAAAAAATTTTGGACTTGAGCCCATGATTCAATGGGAAAACATTGCTCAAGGAGTTAACAGCTTTGCCTACCTTGTTGTACTTTTTAGTCTGCTTGCAATATACAGTCTCCTGTAGAGGCGGCCAAACTGATTGGTGAGTTTCTGCTAGAATTCATGTCTCAAGAGTGATTACTTAGCAATTATAATTATATTAGTTTCTTCTAAATGTGTGATATCATACATGTAATTAAAGTGAGTTCCTTGGAGCAGGGTCGCAAATAACAGTCGGACATCAGATAATGGCCAACCAAAATTTGCCGACGTCCAATTAAATCCCAACTATGGTTGGACAGAAGGACCCGACAATTTTTTAACACCTTCCTATGCAAATGCTAATGTTTTGTGTTGGCAATGCTGTACAGTATAATAATTATGATGTTCATGAGCATGACTACTGTTTTGTCTGATTAAAAATAATGGTGACTTAGTTATTTGCAGCCCTGTTGGAGTGTTGCTGCTCACAGTGCACCGTCAGTATTTTGTCAGGTTGGATTGCTAGTTTATGCTATTCACTAGTTTATGATAAATATAGACATGAAACTTATGATGTCTCTTTTCCTTGAACATGTTGTAAATTCAATATTAAATATTTTAGATGCCAATCTATCGCTTGGATCAAGTAGTGGAATTGTTTTGGCTGTACCAATTCCTAAAGAGGAAGCTGCATCTGTAGAGGACATAGAAAATGCAATTCAACAGGCTTTGAAAGAAGCTAGGTAACAGTTGCTGAGTTTTCTTGAAATGCCTTGTGCTAAAACTCATTTTCCTGCTGCATGTTATATTCCTTTCAGTAAGTCTAATATTGTTGGGAAAGAACTTACCCCCTTTGTGCTTCAGAGAGTGAATGACCTTACTAAGGGGAAATCACTTCAAGCCAGTATCCTTGTACAACCTAGTTCTTGTGAGTTACAGCTCCCTGAAACCTGGTTAATACGGATGCCAAAGGTGCACAGAAAAGTGACTGTGTTATTTGTGCATCTATATTATGAAGGGGTCTCTGAGTATGAATATCATAGACACATGTTGTATATAGACATAGTCTAAAACATACAATTCAAAAGCAATGAAATGATGAAGAAAGCTTGTGCTCATCAATGAGCAAAATGTCTTGCACTTAGTTTAGGTGTATGTTCAAATCAAACATGGAAACAAAGACAGTTGTCAAGGGTTGATACCAACCCCTTGAAATTTTCGTAAAATGGGAAGTTTCAGAAGTTGTCAAGCTGCGAGCACAAGTGCCAAGGGTCGAGGGTGCGAGCCTCTAGGGGGTCCAGGGACATTCTCTCCTGGAAAAGGCCCCTAAGTCCTCCTGCATTCTGAGATCATATTGAGAGGAAAATTTTATAGGAATATTACTATAAATCACAAACAAATGCAAACCTTGCACAAATTAGTCAACAAAATCCAGTGCATTACAGCACGCAAAATACTGCAGGTTCATGCTAGGATGCCCCAATGAGCTTAAAATAACCAAGCTCTTAATGAGAGTCATTGAGCACGTTGAGGGTCGCTGTTTGCCAAGTTCTAGTGCCTTCACGGTATTGTGTGGTGTCAGTACTCATTTCCGTGATGTATCTTTTGCTGGGACCACATATGACTTCAAACGGGTTGACCATGATGAAATTGAGGCCTAAGGAACTAATAGGCTAATAGGTCGCTGTGAGATGCAAATCACTATTCTTTCTTTGAGGAATAAATCATTTTCTCAAAATTCTTTTCGAGTTTGTATATTTTAGACATTCCTTTCTCTCGAAACTCGAAACTCCTCTTGCTTCTCAAAGTTCTAGTTACTCATCTTTTGAGACACAAGAATGATCGAGTCGAGACAACTTTAATACTTTTGAGTGGTACTGTAGGTGGTTTTGGCAGTCTGAAAATTAATTGTTTTCAACAAGTACCGCAGCCCTAAGGATTTGTCCATTAATACCCAATTCTAACCAGACATTGTCCATTGACTGGCTGTTATTTCAAGCCCTAGTGTATGTCGCCAGTATTAAGCGGTGTCCCTTTTAGGAAGGGTAACAAAATTGTCAGGAGAAGCAAAACTGTTCAACAACATGGCCCAAAAAATTGGCTTTGTCCAACTTTTGATTCAAGTCAAAAGTGCAACATCTCTGTGACAAAATGTCCTTTGACAGCCTTTGCCTGAGATTTGATGCTCGTCAAAGTTATAACAGATTTGATGTGCATCAAAGTCACCTTTTCAAAAGTCAGAGACAGATTTCACTATAGCTTTGACATATCTTTGATAAACGTCAAAGGCATACTATCCTTGACTTTATATATGTATCTAATTTGACTAAGATAGAAGGGGTAAGTTTCTAAAGAAACTGTGGTGCTGCGTCGGTGGGAAGTATAACAATATAATTTGGTTTTATCAACTGGGTTGATAATGTCAATGCGAATCGCTCCGACGAAGGGCTAACGCTCGAAACGTCAGCTCTTGAATCTCTTTACGGTGGCCAATTGACATTATCAACCCAGTTGATAAAACCAAATTAATATGACTAAGGTTTGGCAAACGCAGCCTTTGTACCAACTTTTACCCTGGTTAAAGGTATGAGTCAAAGCCAAAAAAAACCTTAAAAATATAAAACGTCTGGATCTTTTGCTCCAATTAGACATGCCTCTTTTTCAAATTGTAAACTGTCAAGAGTTCTAGAGGCCTTTATAAGGCTTGCTTTAAAAACCTGCAGAGATGAAGCATCTTTGTTTGCTTTGGGGAAGAATTTCATACGATGGGGCCTCCAAACCTTGCACTATTTCTTCCAAGTTCTCTGTTGTACTGTATCAAAGAAAGGTCATTCATGCACCTCAAATTGTAGCTTTTGCCTTGTGTCCTGACACAAGACAATTTGGGTGTTCAATACATTCCTGTGTAAGATTCCTTAATTGACTTCCTAATGTAAGATACTTTTGTTCATTCTTTTCATGTCAAACATTACTGTTTAGGGCGGTGTTCTTTCATTAAGTAATTTTGAAGTAATTGTAATGATTTGTGTAGTGCATTTTCCATATACACACGTTCAAATGTGCTTTTACATTTCTAGTTTCTTCTGGTTTTACTCTGTGAGTTGTATTAATATTTATGTCATAATATTTTTTATTATATGGCCGTGTCTCGCGTGGACTGGAAACTAGCAAATTCACAAATTTGATTGCCTAAAATCGATATTGACCGCCGTCTAGATTTTCCCATCTAGACCGGCATCTATACCGGTTGCATTTTGGGGTCAGAAAGTTACAAACAAAACAGGAACACATTGTCTCCTTTTTGTCTAAAAATACTAAATGGAAAATTAAAACTTTTGCAATTTTCGGCTCATCACCGTTCGCAAACAAAATGTCAGCGAGAACGAAGCAGTGTCGTTAAGCAAATTTAAGTTTCTGTTTGGCCATATAATAAACATCTTACATCCGAGCTTAGTCGGTCTGTATGGCAGAAACTTGACCTCGGTCGTGAGTACAGACCGAACACAGTGACCTCGGTCAAGATTCTCCCATACAGACCTCCCGCTCAGTTAATAAGAGCTAAAAACTGATTTAGCACCATCTTTTTTCTTATATATACATACCTCAGCTGTATGTTTGTAAACAGAATTACAGCTTCAACTTTCTGTAAAATAAATCTTTAACTCTCTATGTCAGATATGGCACTTATTAAAAACAATGCCAAGATTGGAAGTTTAATTGCTGTTGAACTGTGCAAAATACGAAAACTCAAAGAAAAGAAAGCTGTGGTAAGTGATACTTACACTATGCTCATTTTCTTTTATAGATCGTTTTCACTGTTACGCAAAAAAAAAAATTAATCGAACACAATTCAGTCAATGAAGTCAAGAAAAAGAGATGTTATAGGAAATAACAAAAGAAGTATTTTTTCCAAGTTTTATGACTGTGCATTACCCAAACCACAAATATTCACCAAAACGTTTTGCCTAGATTTACAGAGCCCAGTATATGGAGCTGCCATGTTGGTGCACCTCAGATGTGCGAACATCTTTAGTTATCTATAAGGCCAATGATAATAGGTTATGGAGAAACAAACATTTACATAAACACTTTTCCTACTACTTCAACTTATCAAATGGCTAAAACTCACAATATTAGTATACCTTTTGTGACAAACATGATCGACACTTTATGTCACGCACCACCATAATTCTGAAATTCAAAATGTGCTAGTCCCTAAACAAAGGATGCTATTGAGCTCAAAATTGTAAACGGATATAAATTAAGTACCTCTTATGTGTGATAAGGATAAGAGCTTTGATAATTATTTCTTTAGTCTTGGATTTTAGTACCCGATGACGTCACCTGAAAACGATCTATAAGAACATTGAGGCTGAGATTTTTCTCAAAATTTAAGAAAATGTATGGCGTGAAATAAGAACATACTTAGGCTCTGCCATTTTTTTTTGGGAAGTATTTTTGAGTTATTTTTTTCAAAAAAAAATAACTCTTAGTCGGCGTACCGACGTATGTCGCTATTCAGTGGATGGATGGGTGGACAAGCGATGTATTTCACACCAATCAGAATTAGGATACTATCGATCAATAACCAATGAAATTGCCGCTTGTATGTATCGTTTAATTTTGTATTAATATTTGTTTCGGATTCATTGGACGGCCATCTTTATTTTTGTATAAACTTGGCCTTATTGGGCAGTGTTGGCATGATGTCTCTATTTCCAGCACTCGGTGTTTATGTAGCTCTGGTTACAACATTGTGTGTGGGTTTTAAGTGGAAAACTGTTCGGAAATTTTCATGGTGGTGAAGAAGGTACGAGGATGTGAAATTTTACATGCTCCGAGCAGTCTGTTTTGGCGGCTTTGAGTTGAGGGATTGTTTTTGGATTGCGGTTAGTTGTGAATAAGAGCCATGTTGAATTTTAAAATGTTTCTGACTGAAGTAACGATAGCTTTCATTTTGGTTAAATTTGAAGTTGCGGATGTACGCAGCTTCCTATTTCTCGGAGATGAGTTGTTTGAAATCAGTAGAGCTGAGAGATCAGACATGATCAGAGATTTTGCTTCAGGACATAGTAGATGTCATACGGCATTTAAGAATTTAAAGGTAGGGAGGCCACATACTCAATCCCAGGGTACAGTAATTCGGGAGAAACTGCTTTCATTGCAGACGTACCAGCTCTGGTAAATATTTCACGAACCGTTCGTAATTGAATATGCAAAATCTTTCACCAGGATTTTTGGCACAAATTTCGTAACAACCAGAGAACAATGTACTAACTGTACTACGTTTTAAAAACCCTTTGGAAAGATATATTTTTTCCATTTGATCCGTTTATTGTCTTTCGATAAAATACTTTGATGCGCGTTTAATAAATCACAAAATATGACGCTTTGTGTTGAAAATCAGCGATGCAGAAAACAAAGTATCATGTTTCAACATTTCAAAGAGAAACAAAAGAATCATATTACAAATAAACAAAAGTATCATGTTACCGCTGGAAAGAATCACGTTTGGTGTTGCATTCTGCACTGTCCATTGAGTCTCTGAGTTTTTCATTTTCAGGTAGAAATAACTTTGTTACAGCGGTTACCGATCACACGCGCCCTCCAACGATTTTTTTCTTGTTTGAAAATTAAGTTTTGCTGGACGTCAATCATCTGTGTTTATGTCTTGAATGATTGCATGCGCCAGTTTCGATTTGCTCTTTTATCGCCAAACACAACAACAAGATGACAATATTCTAACCTTTTGTGAACTATTTCCATGATTTGATGAGTATTTCAAAACAGCGTCTAAACATTTAAGCAATAGGCCATAACTTGAATTCCACAGAGCAAGCAAATATGAATAAATACAAAATTTCTTTTAAGCTAGAGCGTAATATTGTGACAAAACAAAAAGCCGGCCGCTAAAAAGACTGCTCTCGCCAAAGCATCACTCCAAATACTTATGGAAACCAAATATTTTCGAAGTGGTTTATTCGAAGAATGAAAGTATCTATCTTTCTTATTGCAGCTATATAGCACGACTGTGTCGACAACGAATTACCTGAATATTGACTCGTTTCGTGAAATTTGTGCGTTACGCATGATCATTTTTCTTTTTTTGCAATTTCACCAACAATATTCAGGACTTGGGTGCTGTTTCTCTTTCCAAAGGGTGAAAAACAGCTGCTGAAAAGCAGAATGTCACTCCACGGCTTGAATGAAACCTACTACTGTCATGGAAACAGATGATTGACGTCCATCGAAACTCATTTTTCAGAAAAAAACATCGTTTGAGGGCACGTGTGATGGGTAACGACTGTAATTAGAATTGGCATTTAGTCACAACAAGCGGTAGGTGGGTATGTCTCCACAACTTTGTAATGCCGTGTAGTAATGAGTAGGGTTAAAGAAGAGACTTGTCGTATGGAATCCCTCAAATATTGCTGTGGTGGCAAGTGTAACCGCAAAGTAATCAAATTAGACTTTTAGGCGTCACACCCAAGTTAGGGCCTGATTACATGAGCTGGCTGGCCTGGTTTGCCAGGATGGTTTTCTTTGTCGGCTAACCGGGCTGGCCTGGTTGTCATGTAATCGCGAAGTTGATTTTTGTTGCGTTTAACAGACGTACCGAGATCTCGGTAAACTGAAACAAGCCCGGCTAACCGGGCCAGCCCGGTCCACGTAATCAGGCCCTTAGTGACGTACATCAATCCAATCAGGTTTGGGGTTGCATCAAGAAACCAGTAAAATTGTCAATTTCGTCCCCACAGCCTGTTTTTCGTGATGCTGACCAAAAGAAAAGCGGGCTCTGGGGACGAGATTGTGAAATTGTTTGATAAAAATGGAATGACATGCGCAGTTAAGTGATTGTTAATTAATCACTTTACTGCGCATGTCATTCCATTTTTATCAAACAATTTCTGATTACTGCAGTTTTTACAGATATATTATTCATGGTCGACAGGGAAGTGAATGAATTCGTGTTGCGCTCATTTACTTAAAATGCACTCGCCGTCAGCAAAAGGCCCAACACTAAATTGGTCATTGAGCGTTCTTTTTTATCGGGCTAGTTTTGCTGACCAAAAAAAATACCCAATACATCCATATCAAAACTGAAATAAAAATAACTATGTTTTGTTTGTTCACACTTACGTCTAGCACTTATTTAAAAAAAAAACAAGCGTAGAGAGGAAAAACTTTACATAAAATATTACTTACTTTACAATACATCAAACTGGTTTAACTTGTTTAACAGGCTCAGCCAAATTTTGCAAGTTCATTCTTAAAAAAAGATTGTATGTACATTTCTTGTTAAATACATCTTAAATTGGATCATGGTCTAATTCACTAAGCTACAACATAATGTTATCTGCAGTGACAAAGGTGAACATAGTTACTACCAGACAGAAATTTAGACTGACTTAACTTTCTATCGACACCTTTTAAAACAAGCAACCAAAAAAGTTTATTATATTCCTTAAGTCACTTGATAATTGCTACAATTTTGACAGAGTGCACAAGATAAAGTACGAGGCATTCCAGATTCAACCACGGAGTGGAATAGGCTACAAAGACCCGTAAGTTGACAACTAATACGATTGATGGTACCAGTAAAAAGGACTCAATCTTCCCCGGTGAGAGGAGTGACTGTATCAGTAAAAAGGCGTCAGTCTTCTCGATTGAGAGGAGTGACTCTACCAGTAAACAGACCTCAGTCTGCTCACCTGAGGAGTTAGCGTAGCAGTAAACAGGGTTCAGTATTCTCAACTGAGAGGAGTGACTGTACCAGTAAACAGGGTTCAGTCTTCTCAACTGAGAGGAGTGACTGTACCAGTAAACAAGCTTCAGTCTTCTCAACTGAGAGGAGTGACTGTACCAGTAAACAAGCTTCAGTCTTCTCAACTGAGAGGAGTGACTGTACCAGTAAGCAAGCTTCAGTCTTCTCAACTGAGAGGATTGACTACCAGTAAACAGGCCTCAGTCTTCTCGACTGAGAGGAATGAGTGTGCCAGTAAGCAGGCTCCAGTATTCTCAACTGACAGGAGTGCCTGTATCAGTAAACAGGCTTCAGTCTTCTCACCCAAGAGGATTGACTGTACCAGTAAACAGGCTTCATTCTTCTCATCTGAGAGGAGTGACTGTACCAGTAAACAGGCTTCAGTCTTCTCAACTGAGAGGAGTGGCTGTACCAGTAAACAAGCTTCAATCTTCTCATCTGAGAGGAGTGGCTGTACCAGTAAACAAGCTTCAGTCTTCTCATCTGACAGGAGTGGCTGTACCAGTAAACAAGCTTCAATCTTTTCAACTGAGAGGAGTGACTGTACCAGTAAACAAGCTTCAATCTTCTCATCTGAGAGGAGTGGCTGTACCAGTAAACAAGCTTCAATCTTCTCAACTGAGAGGAGTGGCTGTACCAGTAAACAAGCTTCAATCTTCTCATCTGAGAGGAGTGGCTGTACCAGTAAACAAGCTTCAATCTTCTCATCTGAGAGGAGTGGCTGTACCACTAAACAAGCTTCAATCTTCTCATCTGAGAGGAGTGGCTGTACCAGTAAACAAGCTTCAATCTTCTCATCTGAGAGGAGTGATTGTACCAGTAAACAAGCTTCAGTCTTCTCATCTGAGAGGAGTGGCTGTGCCAGTAAACAAGCTTCAGTCTTCTCAACTGAGAGGAGTGACTGTACCAGTAAACAAGCTTCAGTCTTCTCAACTGAGAGGAGTGGCTGTACCAGTAAACAAGCTTCAGTCTTCTCAACTGAGAGGAGTGACTGTACCAGTAAACAAGCTTCAGTCTTCTCAACTGAGAGGAGTGGCTGTACTGGTAAACAAGCTTCAGTCTTCTCAACTGAGAGGAGTGACTGTACCAGTAAACAAGCTTCAGTCTTCTCAACTGAGAGGAGTGGCTGTACCAGTAAACAAGCTTCAATCTTCTCAACTGAGAGGAGTGGCTGTACCAGTAAACAAGCTTCAATCTTCTCATCTGAGAGGAGTGGCTGTACCAGTAAACAAGCTTCAGTCTTCTCATCTGAGAGGAGTCACTGTGCCAGTAAACAAGCTTCAGTCTTCTCATATGAGAGGAGTGACTACCAGTAAACAAGCTTCAATATTCTCATCTGAGAGGAGTGGCTGTGCCAGTAAACAAGCTTCAATCTTCTCATCTGAGAGGAGTCACTGTGCCAGTAAACAAGCTTCAGTCTTCTCAACTGAGAGGAGTGATTGTACCAGTAAACAAGCTTCAGTCTTCTCAACTGAGAGGAGTGATTGTACCAGTAAACAAGCTTCAGTCTTCTCATCTGAGAGGAGTGACTGTACCAGTAAACAAGCTTCAGTCTTCTCAACTGAGAGGAGTGACTGTACCAGTAAACAAGCTTCAGTCTTCTCATCTGAGAGGAGTGACTGTACCAGTAAACAAGCTTCAGTCTTCTCAACTGAGAGGAGTGGCTGTACCAGTAAACAAGCTTCAGTCTTCTCAACTGAGAGGAGTGACTGTACCAGTAAACAAGCTTCAGTCTTCTCAACTGAGAGGAGTGGCTGTACTGGTAAACAAGCTTCAGTCTTCTCAACTGAGAGGAGTGACTGTACCAGTAAACAAGCTTCAGTCTTCTCAACTGAGAGGAGTGGCTGTACCAGTAAACAAGCTTCAATCTTCTCAACTGAGAGGAGTGGCTGTACCAGTAAACAAGCTTCAATCTTCTCATCTGAGAGGAGTGGCTGTACCAGTAAACAAGCTTCAGTCTTCTCATCTGAGAGGAGTCACTGTGCCAGTAAACAAGCTTCAGTCTTCTCATATGAGAGGAGTGACTACCAGTAAACAAGCTTCAATATTCTCATCTGAGAGGAGTGGCTGTGCCAGTAAACAAGCTTCAATCTTCTCATCTGAGAGGAGTCACTGTGCCAGTAAACAAGCTTCAGTCTTCTCAACTGAGAGGAGTGATTGTACCAGTAAACAAGCTTCAGTCTTCTCAACTGAGAGGAGTGATTGTACCAGTAAACAAGCTTCAGTCTTCTCATCTGAGAGGAGTGACTGTACCAGTAAACAAGCTTCAGTCTTCTCAACTGAGAGGAGTGACTGTACCAGTAAACAAGCTTCAGTCTTCTCAACTGAGAGGAGTGATTGTACCAGTAAACAAGCTTCAGTCTTCTCATCTGAGAGGAGTGGCTGTACCAGTAAATAAGCTTCAGTCTTCTCAACTGAGAGGATTGACTGTACCAGAAAACAAGCTTCAGTCTTCTCATCTGAGAGGAGTGGCTGTACCAGTAAACAAGCTTCAGTCTTCTCATCTGAGAGGAGTGGCTGTACCAGTAAACAAGCTTCAGTCTTCTCAACTGAGAGGAGTGATTGTACCAGTAAACAAGCTTCAGTCTTCTCAACTGAGAGGAGTCACTGTGCCAGTAAACAAGCTTCAGTCTTCTCATATGAGAGGAGTGACTACCAGTAAACAAGCTTCAATCTTCTCATCTGAGAGGAGTGATTGTACCAGTAAACAAGCTTCAGTCTTCTCATCTGAGAGGAGTGGCTGTACCAGTAAACAAGCTTCAGTCTTCTCAACTGAGAGGAGTGACTGTACCAGTAAACAAGCTTCAGTCTTCTCATCTGCTCATCTGAGAGGAGTGGCTGTGCCAGTAAACAAGCTTCAGTCTTCTCATCTGAGAGGAGTGACTGTACCAGTAAACAAGCTTCAGTCTTCTCATCTGAGAGGAGTGACTGTACCAGTAAACAAGCTTCAGTCTTCTCAACTGAGAGGATTGACTGTACCAGTAAACAAGCTTCAGTCTTCTCAACTGAGAGGAGTGATTGTACCAGTAAACAAGCTTCAATCTTCTCATCTGAGAGGAGTGATTGTACCAGTAAACAAGCTTCAGTCTTCTCATCTGAGAGGAGTGGCTGTGCCAGTAAACAAGCTTCAGTCTTCTCAACTGAGAGGAGTGACTGTACCAGTAAACAAGCTTCAGTCTTCTCAACTGAGAGGAGTGGCTGTACCAGTAAACAAGCTTCAGTCTTCTCAACTGAGAGGAGTGACTGTACCAGTAAACAAGCTTCAGTCTTCTCAACTGAGAGGAGTGGCTGTACTGGTAAACAAGCTTCAGTCTTCTCAACTGAGAGGAGTGACTGTACCAGTAAACAAGCTTCAGTCTTCTCAACTGAGAGGAGTGGCTGTACCAGTAAACAAGCTTCAATCTTCTCATCTGAGAGGAGTGGCTGTACCAGTAAACAAGCTTCAGCCTTCTCACATGAGAGGAGTGACTACCAGTAAACAAGCTTCAATATTCTCATCTGAGAGGAGTGGCTGTGCCAGTAAACAAGCTTCAATCTTCTCATCTGAGAGGAGTCACTGTGCCAGTAAACAAGCTTCAGTCTTCTCAACTGAGAGGAGTGATTGTACCAGTAAACAAGCTTCAGTCTTCTCATCTGAGAGGAGTGACTGTACCAGTAAACAAGCTTCAGTCTTCTCAACTGAGAGGAGTGACTGTACCAGTAAACAAGCTTCAGTCTTCTCAACTGAGAGGAGTGATTGTACCAGTAAACAAGCTTCAGTCTTCTCATCTGAGAGGAGTGGCTGTACCAGTAAACAAGCTTCAGTCTTCTCAACTGAGAGGATTGACTGTACCAGTAAACAAGCTTCAGTCTTCTCATCTGAGAGGAGTGGCTGTACCAGTAAACAAGCTTCAGTCTTCTCATCTGAGAGGGGTGGCTGTACCAGTAAACAAGCTTCAGTCTTCTCAACTGAGAGGAGTGATTGTACCAGTAAACAAGCTTCAGTCTTCTCAACTGAGAGGAGTCACTGTGCCAGTAAACAAGCTTCAGTCTTCTCATATGAGAGAAGTGACTACCAGTAAACAAGCTTCAATCTTCTCATCTGAGAGGAGTGGCTGTACCAGTAAACAAGCTTCAGTCTTCTCATCTGAGAGGAGTCACTGTGCCAGTAAACAAGCTTCAGTCTTCTCATATGAGAGGAGTGACTACCAGTAAACAAGCTTCAATCTTCTCATCTGAGAGGAGTGATTGTACCAGTAAACAAGCTTCAGTCTTCTCATCTGAGAGGAGTGGCTGTACCAGTAAACAAGCTTCAGTCTTCTCAACTGAGATGATTGACTGTACCAGTAAACAAGCTTCAGTCTTCTCAACTGAGAGGAGTGACTGTACCAGTAAACAAGCTTCAGTCTTCTCATCTGAGAGGAGTGGCTGTGCCAGTAAACAAGCTTCAGTCTTCTCATCTGAGAGGAGTGACTGTACCAGTAAACAAGCTTCAGTCTTCTCATCTGAGAGGAGTGACTGTACCAGTAAACAAGCTTCAGTCTTCTCAACTGAGAGGATTGACTGTACCAGTAAACAAGCTTTAGTCTTCTCAACTGAGAGGAGTGATTGTACCAGTAAATAAGCTTCAGTCTTCTCATCTGAGAGGAGTGACTGTACCAGTAAACAAGCTTCAGTCTTCTCAACTGAGAGGAGTGACTGTACCAGTAAACAAGCTTCAGTCTTTTCAAGTGAGAGGAGTGACTGTACCAGTAAACAGGCTTCATTCTTCTCATCTGAGAGGAGTGGCTTTACCAGTAAACAAGCTTCAATCTTCTCATCTGAGAGGAGTGGCTGTACCAGCAAACAAGCTTCAGTCTTCTCATCTGAGAGGAGTGACTGTACCAGTAAACAAGCTTCAGTCTTCTCAACTGAGAGGAGTGGCTGTACCAGTAAACAAGCTTCAGTCTTCTCAACTGAGAGGAGTGGCTGTACCAGTAAACAAGCTTCAGTCTTCTCATCTGAGAGGAGTGACTGTACCAGTAAACAAGCTTCAGTCTTTTCAACTGAGAGGAGTGACTGTACCAGTAAACAAGCTTCAGTCTTCTCATCTGAGAGGAGTGACTGTACCAGTAAACAAGCTTCAATCTTCTCATCTGAGAGGAGTGGCTGCACCAGTAAAGAAGCTTCAGTCTTCTCATCTGAGAGGAGTCACTGTGCCAGTAAACAAGCTTCAGTCTTCTCATATGAGAGGAGTGACTGTACCAGTAAACAAGCTTCAGTCTTCTCATCTGAGAGGAGTGACTGTACCAGTAAACAAGCTTCAGTCTTCTCATCTGAGAGGAGTGACTGTACCAGTAAACAAGCTTCAGTCTTCTCAACTGAGAGGATTTACTGTACCAGTAAACAAGCTTCAGTCTTCTCAACTGAGAGGAGTGACTGTACCAGTAAACAAGCTTCAGTCTTCTCAACTGAGAGGAGTGGCTGTACTGGTAAACAAGCTTCAGTCTTCTCAACTGAGAGGAGTGACTGTACCAGTAAACAAGCTTCAGTCTTCTCAACTGAGAGGAGTGGCTGTACCAGTAAACAAGCTTCAATCTTCTCAACTGAGAGGAGTGGCTGTACCAGTAAACAAGCTTCAATCTTCTCATCTGAGAGGAGTGGCTGTACCAGTAAACAAGCTTCAGTCTTCTCATCTGAGAGGAGTCACTGTGCCAGTAAACAAGCTTCAGTCTTCTCATATGAGAGGAGTGACTACCAGTAAACAAGCTTCAATATTCTCATCTGAGAGGAGTGGCTGTGCCAGTAAACAAGCTTCAATCTTCTCATCTGAGAGGAGTCACTGTGCCAGTAAACAAGCTTCAGTCTTCTCAACTGAGAGGAGTGATTGTACCAGTAAACAAGCTTCAGTCTTCTCAACTGAGAGGAGTGATTGTACCAGTAAACAAGCTTCAGTCTTCTCATCTGAGAGGAGTGACTGTACCAGTAAACAAGCTTCAGTCTTCTCAACTGAGAGGAGTGACTGTACCAGTAAACAAGCTTCAGTCTTCTCATCTGAGAGGAGTGACTGTACCAGTAAACAAGCTTCAGTCTTCTCAACTGAGAGGAGTGGCTGTACCAGTAAACAAGCTTCAGTCTTCTCAACTGAGAGGAGTGACTGTACCAGTAAACAAGCTTCAGTCTTCTCAACTGAGAGGAGTGGCTGTACTGGTAAACAAGCTTCAGTCTTCTCAACTGAGAGGAGTGACTGTACCAGTAAACAAGCTTCAGTCTTCTCAACTGAGAGGAGTGGCTGTACCAGTAAACAAGCTTCAATCTTCTCAACTGAGAGGAGTGGCTGTACCAGTAAACAAGCTTCAATCTTCTCATCTGAGAGGAGTGGCTGTACCAGTAAACAAGCTTCAGTCTTCTCATCTGAGAGGAGTCACTGTGCCAGTAAACAAGCTTCAGTCTTCTCATATGAGAGGAGTGACTACCAGTAAACAAGCTTCAATATTCTCATCTGAGAGGAGTGGCTGTGCCAGTAAACAAGCTTCAATCTTCTCATCTGAGAGGAGTCACTGTGCCAGTAAACAAGCTTCAGTCTTCTCAACTGAGAGGAGTGATTGTACCAGTAAACAAGCTTCAGTCTTCTCAACTGAGAGGAGTGATTGTACCAGTAAACAAGCTTCAGTCTTCTCATCTGAGAGGAGTGACTGTACCAGTAAACAAGCTTCAGTCTTCTCAACTGAGAGGAGTGACTGTACCAGTAAACAAGCTTCAGTCTTCTCAACTGAGAGGAGTGATTGTACCAGTAAACAAGCTTCAGTCTTCTCATCTGAGAGGAGTGGCTGTACCAGTAAATAAGCTTCAGTCTTCTCAACTGAGAGGATTGACTGTACCAGAAAACAAGCTTCAGTCTTCTCATCTGAGAGGAGTGGCTGTACCAGTAAACAAGCTTCAGTCTTCTCATCTGAGAGGAGTGGCTGTACCAGTAAACAAGCTTCAGTCTTCTCAACTGAGAGGAGTGATTGTACCAGTAAACAAGCTTCAGTCTTCTCAACTGAGAGGAGTCACTGTGCCAGTAAACAAGCTTCAGTCTTCTCATATGAGAGGAGTGACTACCAGTAAACAAGCTTCAATCTTCTCATCTGAGAGGAGTGATTGTACCAGTAAACAAGCTTCAGTCTTCTCATCTGAGAGGAGTGGCTGTACCAGTAAACAAGCTTCAGTCTTCTCAACTGAGAGGAGTGACTGTACCAGTAAACAAGCTTCAGTCTTCTCATCTGCTCATCTGAGAGGAGTGGCTGTGCCAGTAAACAAGCTTCAGTCTTCTCATCTGAGAGGAGTGACTGTACCAGTAAACAAGCTTCAGTCTTCTCATCTGAGAGGAGTGACTGTACCAGTAAACAAGCTTCAGTCTTCTCAACTGAGAGGATTGACTGTACCAGTAAACAAGCTTCAGTCTTCTCAACTGAGAGGAGTGATTGTACCAGTAAACAAGCTTCAATCTTCTCATCTGAGAGGAGTGATTGTACCAGTAAACAAGCTTCAGTCTTCTCATCTGAGAGGAGTGGCTGTGCCAGTAAACAAGCTTCAGTCTTCTCAACTGAGAGGAGTGACTGTACCAGTAAACAAGCTTCAGTCTTCTCAACTGAGAGGAGTGGCTGTACCAGTAAACAAGCTTCAGTCTTCTCAACTGAGAGGAGTGACTGTACCAGTAAACAAGCTTCAGTCTTCTCAACTGAGAGGAGTGGCTGTACTGGTAAACAAGCTTCAGTCTTCTCAACTGAGAGGAGTGACTGTACCAGTAAACAAGCTTCAGTCTTCTCAACTGAGAGGAGTGGCTGTACCAGTAAACAAGCTTCAATCTTCTCATCTGAGAGGAGTGGCTGTACCAGTAAACAAGCTTCAGCCTTCTCACATGAGAGGAGTGACTACCAGTAAACAAGCTTCAATATTCTCATCTGAGAGGAGTGGCTGTGCCAGTAAACAAGCTTCAATCTTCTCATCTGAGAGGAGTCACTGTGCCAGTAAACAAGCTTCAGTCTTCTCAACTGAGAGGAGTGATTGTACCAGTAAACAAGCTTCAGTCTTCTCATCTGAGAGGAGTGACTGTACCAGTAAACAAGCTTCAGTCTTCTCAACTGAGAGGAGTGACTGTACCAGTAAACAAGCTTCAGTCTTCTCAACTGAGAGGAGTGATTGTACCAGTAAACAAGCTTCAGTCTTCTCATCTGAGAGGAGTGGCTGTACCAGTAAACAAGCTTCAGTCTTCTCAACTGAGAGGATTGACTGTACCAGTAAACAAGCTTCAGTCTTCTCATCTGAGAGGAGTGGCTGTACCAGTAAACAAGCTTCAGTCTTCTCATCTGAGAGGGGTGGCTGTACCAGTAAACAAGCTTCAGTCTTCTCAACTGAGAGGAGTGATTGTACCAGTAAACAAGCTTCAGTCTTCTCAACTGAGAGGAGTCACTGTGCCAGTAAACAAGCTTCAGTCTTCTCATATGAGAGAAGTGACTACCAGTAAACAAGCTTCAATCTTCTCATCTGAGAGGAGTGGCTGTACCAGTAAACAAGCTTCAGTCTTCTCATCTGAGAGGAGTCACTGTGCCAGTAAACAAGCTTCAGTCTTCTCATATGAGAGGAGTGACTACCAGTAAACAAGCTTCAATCTTCTCATCTGAGAGGAGTGATTGTACCAGTAAACAAGCTTCAGTCTTCTCATCTGAGAGGAGTGGCTGTACCAGTAAACAAGCTTCAGTCTTCTCAACTGAGATGATTGACTGTACCAGTAAACAAGCTTCAGTCTTCTCAACTGAGAGGAGTGACTGTACCAGTAAACAAGCTTCAGTCTTCTCATCTGAGAGGAGTGGCTGTGCCAGTAAACAAGCTTCAGTCTTCTCATCTGAGAGGAGTGACTGTACCAGTAAACAAGCTTCAGTCTTCTCATCTGAGAGGAGTGACTGTACCAGTAAACAAGCTTCAGTCTTCTCAACTGAGAGGATTGACTGTACCAGTAAACAAGCTTTAGTCTTCTCAACTGAGAGGAGTGATTGTACCAGTAAATAAGCTTCAGTCTTCTCATCTGAGAGGAGTGACTGTACCAGTAAACAAGCTTCAGTCTTCTCAACTGAGAGGAGTGACTGTACCAGTAAACAAGCTTCAGTCTTTTCAAGTGAGAGGAGTGACTGTACCAGTAAACAGGCTTCATTCTTCTCATCTGAGAGGAGTGGCTTTACCAGTAAACAAGCTTCAATCTTCTCATCTGAGAGGAGTGGCTGTACCAGCAAACAAGCTTCAGTCTTCTCATCTGAGAGGAGTGACTGTACCAGTAAACAAGCTTCAGTCTTCTCAACTGAGAGGAGTGGCTGTACCAGTAAACAAGCTTCAGTCTTCTCAACTGAGAGGAGTGGCTGTACCAGTAAACAAGCTTCAGTCTTCTCATCTGAGAGGAGTGACTGTACCAGTAAACAAGCTTCAGTCTTTTCAACTGAGAGGAGTGACTGTACCAGTAAACAAGCTTCAGTCTTCTCATCTGAGAGGAGTGACTGTACCAGTAAACAAGCTTCAATCTTCTCATCTGAGAGGAGTGGCTGCACCAGTAAAGAAGCTTCAGTCTTCTCATCTGAGAGGAGTCACTGTGCCAGTAAACAAGCTTCAGTCTTCTCATATGAGAGGAGTGACTGTACCAGTAAACAAGCTTCAGTCTTCTCATCTGAGAGGAGTGACTGTACCAGTAAACAAGCTTCAGTCTTCTCATCTGAGAGGAGTGACTGTACCAGTAAACAAGCTTCAGTCTTCTCAACTGAGAGGATTTACTGTACCAGTAAACAAGCTTCAGTCTTCTCATATGAGAGCAGTGGCTGTGCCAGTAAACAAGCTTCAGTCTTCTCATCTGAGAGGAGTGACTGTACCAGTAAACAAGCTTCAGTCTTCTCATCTGAGAGGAGTGACTGTACCAGTAAACAAGCTTCAGTCTTCTCAACTGAGAGGATTGACTGTACCAGTAAACAAGCTTCAGTCTTCTCAACTGAGAGGAGTGATTGTACCAGTAAACAAGCTTCAGTCTTCTCATCTGAGAGGAGTGACTGTACCAGTAAACAAGCTTCAGTCTTCTCAACTGAGAGGAGTGACTGTACCAGTAAACAAGCTTCAGTCTTTTCAACTGAGAGGAGTGACTGTACCAGTAAACAGGCTTCATTCTTCTCATCTGAGAGGAGTGGCTTTACCAGTAAACAAGCTTCAATCTTCTCATCTGAGAGGAGTGGCTGTACCAGTAAACAAGCTTCAATCTTCTCATCTGCTCATCTGAGAGGAGTGACTGTACCAGTAAGCAAGCTTCAATCTTCTCATCTGAGAGGAGTGGCTGTACCAGTAAACAAGCTTCAGTCTTCTCATCTGAGAGGAGTGACTGTACCAGTAAACAAGCTTCAGTCTTCTCATCTGAGAGGAGTGGCTGTACCAGTAAACAAGCTTCAATCTTCTCATCTGAGAGGAGTGACTTTACCAGTAAACAAGCTTCAGTCTTCTCATCTGAGAGGAGTGGCTGTACCAGTAAACAAGCGTCAGTCTTCTCATCTGAGAGGAGTGACTGTACCAGTAAACAAGCTTCAATCTTCTCATCTGAGAGGAGTGACTGTACCAGTAAACAAGCTTCAGTCTTCTCATCTGAGAGGAGTAGCTGTGCCAGTAAACAGGCTTCAGTCTTCTCATGTGAGAGGAGTGACTGTACCAGTAAACAAGCTTCAGTCTTCTCAACTGAGAGGATTGACTGTACCAGTAAACAAGATTCAGTCTTCTCAACTGAGAGGAGTGATTGTACCAGTAAACAAGCTTCAGTCTTCTCATCTGAGAGGAGTGACTGTACCAGTAAACAAGCTTCAGTCTTCTCAACTGAGAGGAGTGACTGTACCAGTAAACAAGCTTCAGTCTTCTTAACTGAGAGGAGTGATTGTACCAGTAAACAAGCTTCAGTCTTCTCATCTGAGAGGAGTGGCTGTACCAGTAAACAAGCTTCAATCTTCTCATCTGAGAGGAGTGGCTGTACTAGTAAACAAGCTTCAGTCTTCTCAACTGAGAGGAGTTACTGTACTAGTAAACAAGCTTCAGTCTTCTCATCTGAGAGGAGTGGCTGTGCCAGTAAACAGGCTTCAGTCTTCTCATCTGAGAGGAGTGACTACCAGTAAACAAGCTTCAGTCTTCTCAACTGAGAGGATTGACTGTACCAGTAAACAAGCTTCAGTCTTCTCAACTGAGAGGAGTGGCTGTACCAGTAAACAAGCTTCAGTCTTCTCAAGTGAGAGGAGTGACTACCAGTAAACAAGCTTCAGTCTTCTCATCTGAGAGGAGTGGCTGTACCAGTAAACAAGCTTCAGTCTTCTCAACTGAGAGGAGTGACTACCAGTAAACAAGCTTCAGTCTTCTCATCTGAGAGGAGTGGCTGTACCAGTAAACAAGCTTCAGTCTTCTCAACTGAGAGGAGTGATTGTACCAGTAAACAAGCTTCAGTCTTCTCATCTGAGAGGAGTGGCTGTACCAGTAAACAAGCTTCAATCTTCTCATCTGAGAGGAGTGGCTGTACCAGTAAACAAGCTTCAGTCTTCTCAACTGAGAGGAGTTACTGTACTAGTAAACAAGCTTCAGTCTTCTCATCTGAGAGGAGTGGCTGTGCCAGTAAACAGGCTTCAGTCTTCTCATCTGAGAGGAGTGACTACCAGTAAACAAGCTTCAGTCTTCTCAACTGAGAGGATTGACTGTACCAGTAAACAAGCTTCAGTCTTCTCAACTGAGAGGAGTGGCTGTACCAGTAAACAAGCTTCAGTCTTCTCAAGTGAGAGGAGTGACTACCAGTAAACAAGCTTCAGTCTTCTCATCTGAGAGGAGTGGCTGTACCAGTAAACAAGCTTCAGTCTTCTCAACTGTGAGGAGTGACTACCAGTAAACAAGCTTCAGTCTTCTCATCTGAGAGGAGTGGCTGTACCAGTAAACAAGCTTCAGTCTTCTCAACTGAGAGGAGTGACTACCAGTAAACAAGCTTCAGTCTTCTCATCTGAGAGGAGTGGCTGTATCAGTAAACAAGCTTCAGTCTTCTCATTTGAGAGGAGTCACTGTGCCAAATCTCCCAAATCATTCTAAGCAACATATGGCAGTTTGCGGCCTTTCCCTTCACCAAGGAAACACGGAAAGCCGTAAAACTCTAGAACAAAAATTTATTTTTCAAATCGGCACTCTTAATCCTCATGGTATCAACGAACGCTTTTCATTCAACTAATTTATTCCGAAGTTTTCACGTTACCAGGCACCAGCCAATAGCGAAGCTCCATCTTTCTGTATATAAAAACACACGACGCACAATTCCTTGATTCGCTCCGACGAAGGGCTAACGCTCGAAACTTCAGCTCTTGAATCTCTTTACGGTGGCCAATTGACATTATCAACCCAGTTGATAAAACCAAATTATTCAGTCTTCTCATCTGAGAGGAGTGACTGTGCCAGTAGTCAAGCTTCAGTCTTCTCAACTGAGAGGAGGGAGTGACTGTACCAGTAAACAGGCCTCAGTCTTCTCATCTGAGAGGAGGGAGTGACTGTACCAGTAAACAAGCTTCAGTCTTCTCATCTGAGAGGAGTCACTGTGCCAGTAAACAGGCTTCAGTCTTCTCAACTGAGAGGAGTGACTGTACCAGTAAACAAGCTTCAGTCTTCTCAACTGAGAGGAGTGACTGTACCAGTAAACAGGCTTCAGTCTTCTCATCTGAGAGGAGTGACTACCAGTAAACAAGCTTCAGTCTTCTCATCTGAGAGGAGTGGCTGTACCAGTAAACAAGCTTCAGTCTTCTCATCTGAGAGGAGTGGCTGTACCAGTAAACAAGCTTCAGTCTTCTCAACTGAGAGGAGTGATTGTACCAGTAAACAAGCTTCAGTCTTCTCATCTGAGGGGAGTGACTGTGCCAGTAAACAAGCTTCAGTCCTCTCAACTGAGAGGAGTGATTGTACCAGTAAACAAGCTTCAGTCTTCTCAACTGAGAGGAGTGACTGTACCAGTAAACAAGCTTCAGTCTTCTCAACTGAGAGGAGTGACTGTGCCAGTAAACAAGCTTCAGTCTTCTCATCTGAGAGGAGTGATTGTACCAGTAAACAAGCTTCAGTCTTCTCATCTGAGAGGAGTGGCTGTACCAGTAAACAAGCTTCAGTCTTCTCATCTGAGAGGAGTGGCTGTACCAGTAAACAAGCTTCAGTCTTCTCAACTGAGAGGAGTGGCTGTACCAGTAAACAAGCTTCAGTCTTCTCATCTGAGAGGAGTGACTGTGCCAGTAGTCAAGCTTCAGTCTTCTCATCTGAGAGGAGTGGCTGTGCCAGTAGTCAAGCTTCAGTCTTCTCATCTGAGAGGAGTGACTGTGCCAGTAGTCAAGCTTCAGTCTTCTCATCTGAGAGGAGTGACTGTGCCAGTAGTCAAGCTTCAGTCTTCTCAACTGAGAGGAGTGGCTGTACCAGTAAACAAGCTTCAATCTTCTCATCTGAGAGGAGTGATTGTACCAGTAAACAAGCTTCAGTCTTCTCATCTGAGAGGAGTGGCTGTACCAGTAAACAAGCTTCAGTCTTCTCATCTGAGAGGAGTGACTGTACCAGTAAACAAGCTTCAGTCTTCTCATCTGAGAGGAGTGGCTGTACCAGTAAACAAGCTTCAGTCTTCTCATCTGAGAGGAGTTGCTGTACCAGTAAACAAGCTTCAGTCTTCTCATCTGAGAGGAGTGACTGTACCAGTAAACAAGCTTCAGTCCTCTCAACTGAGAGGATTGACTACCAGTAAACAAGCTTCAGTCTTCTCAACTGAGAGGAGTGGCTGTACCAGTAAACAGGCTCTTAACTAAGAGGAGTGTCTGTACCAGTAACGAGGGGCCTTAGACCTCTCTACTAACCCACAATAGTACACTTGAAACAGACAGTGAGAATTATTAGTGTTCAACTGTAGTAGTAAACTCGTTTATTAAAAACATCATAGATTACAGCCATAAGACTGAATTACGTACGATATAAAAATTACAATAAAAATGGTTTAAAAAAATGTCATCAGACAAATATTTTGGGATGGAATAGCTGACATGAAAATTCTAGAACTGATCTAATGACACTATGGGCTGTAGGGCTGTAGTCTGGTTTAACAGTCAAAGCCAAAGTGAAGCAGATAACTATTAAAGAGTATAGTGAACCAAACAAACTTGACAATACATGGTTTGAACATCAGCATAAAGTAAGTTAACACTAATGACCAAAAATGATAAAGTGACCACAATGTCACAAGCCGCAAATAAGATTTTTGAGTTTCCTGTCGTTGAAATCGGCGAACTGATTGATCTTGCAGTGATGTGTTGAGGTGTGGAGGTCTGGGTAGCAACACTACACAAATTGTCAGTATGAATTGTTTCCATTCTTAGACTGCTCTCCGGAGAAGTTCTGAAATTGTGGCCCAATGTACGCCACTTTGATAAGGGTTGAAAGCCTTCCCAACCCCTTATGTTATTACCTACAGCACTTTTATGGTGAATTTCATTTGTTATACTTAGGTTGTAATTGGTGGTTCCAATGTGGATTTCATTGCAACAGCCGAGAAAATTATCGTAAGTGCCTATATTTGTATGTTATTTTGTAAAAATAGTCTACACAGAAGCGCTCTAAAGTTAACTTTTTCTAGGTGTATGACAAGTCGTCGGACAGAAATCGAATTCATTAACTATTTTTTTTATAAATAGCCTGAAGCATCCAACCCAGGACAAGTGAGAATGAGTTTTGGTGGTGTTGGCAGAAATCTTGCAGGTAATTTATTGTTATTACAGGATTCGTATGGGTCCTGGAAAACCTGGAAAGGCCTGGAATTTTTTTATGGCATTTTCCAGGACTGGAAATTCCTGGAAAAAGATTACAGGTTCTTGAAAGTCCTGTTAAAAGCAAGAAATGAATATTTTTGAACTAACTTTATAAGAAATGCGAGGCTTACAGCTGGGAGAATTTATATTGGGATCTTGGAAGTAAAAAGGGTTCAATGTGAATTTTGGAGTCCTGGAAAATTCAATACGAGTCCTGGAAAAGTCCTGGAAAGTTGTCTGTGAAAAGGGGTACGAACCCTGTAATAATATTATTATTCTTTTTCATATTCAAGCAAATATTATTGGTCGCTCACTTACAATTTTTTTTTTCTTTTGTACTTTTTTCATTTCGGTTTTGTCTTGTTTTAACTTCAATAATCATATGGCATGGTATTCTTGATGTAAATCCCAACGTTTTGGTTGGTTCTTTCTTGTTTGGGGTGTTTCCATTCGGACAGTTCCCATGGAAACAGTCATAAGCAGTGATTTTTTTTGCCACGTGACACGAGGTAATTTGGACTGTCGATGCATTCCTGTGTAAGATTCCTTGCGTTCCTAATCTAAGATTCTTTTGTTCATTCTTTCCATGTCTAACATAACTGTTAGGGCCGTTTATGTAATTAAGTTTGAAGTATTCCTCTTTCCTTGGCCTAAATGGCTAAGATCGTAACGCAATTGCCAATTCAGATCTTACAAGGTGTGGACTGTCTATTTTTGTGAAGGGTCTCAAAAAAATAAAGGTAGCTATAATATTGGAATAGTTATAGTCTAGTGAACACATTTAGTTGATTAAGACCTGTCATCTAATGAACATTTTCTGAGAATAAGTGAACAGTTACATGTAGGTAGTATTAACAGATATGAGATGAAGTTGCTTTTAGAACAATTATACTGAAAATGAAATGCATCTGTTTACTTTGCATATGTGTAGTCGAGTGTAGTGTGTAATGCCAGTATTTTGGTAACATGAGTTTGTTTTTGGGTTTAGTGGACTGTATAAGGCATTTGAAGCCGAGAGTCACTAAATACGGACAAACGATTGTGACGACATTGTGTACTGTCTTCACTCACACCCTCCTTAGGATTCTCATTTAAAACGAGAGCAGGCCAACTTTAGAGAACCACACATTAACTGGGTGAAAAGAGTCTGAAAAGCTCTGATTTTAGAAATACACGGCTAAAGATTTCAGAAACAGAATATTAGGGTTTATAATAAAAATAACAAGAAACGTTCGCGGGCTCTTTTTCTTTTTATTAAAAAAAGTATATCTTCAGTTAAAACTTCCCCTAAGTTACACGATATCAAGTCAATTTATAAATATTTCCATATGATACCCTGGTCACCGACAAAAGGGAAAACATACTAAACTGACCCTCGAGAAAGAATTCTGGATGCTATGCGGCCGCGATTAACAAGACAGCCATTGGCCCCGAGGACTTGCTTCCACGAGTATTGTATATCAGCTTATTGTAATGTCACGCTATGTCACACAACTTTTGTTGAGCAACATATGTTCAAATGACTTGAAAAGAAATACAGAGGCGATCAAAGACTTTAAGAATAACAAAGTGACAGAGGCACTAAGCCCGCAGGGCTTTTGATTTAAACTGGTGTAGACTGGCATAAATGTGATAGATGGAAAATTTCAGCTCAGTGCATAAATGATGAAAGATGAAATAATCAGTAATGACACAAGTATGGGACAAGGGAGAAAACAGGATTCCAACCCCTGACGCATCTTCTCGGGGTGTTTGGGACTATTGTGATGTTTTAGTGAGGTCGCTTGCTAAGGCACTAAAGTGGTATGGTGTAAATATTAATAGCTAATAAATTAAATAATGTCAATTAATGGGGTGGGGAGAAACTGACGGTGTTCATCAGGGCAATTGCGAGGTAAATCTGCGTTACTTCTGTATACATATGAGAAAGGTATCTAGTATTTGTTTCGAAAAATCCTCTGTATTGTTTATAGAACAAAGTGTGTTGCTCTTCTCATCGTGGTCCAAGATTTTGCGTTCTTGTTGGCCAGCGGTCGGGAATGATTGACTGGAACGACTAAAACAGCCACATTCACGGTGAACCAAAAATTTATTTTTTTTAATGGAGAAAATGTTTTAGCTTTATTGAGCAGCAGAGGCTTAACTTAGCTATGAACGTTTTGCATTTAACATCGACTTTATTTATTTGATATTTTTTTCAAGTTTTTGACACTAGCTGTTTTAATTTAAATACAGACTAGGATCGTCTGGATTTTGTATACTGTGTACTTTGAAACCTCAGTAATTCGTTAAATCAAAATGCTTTCCCCGTGCGGTTTCATTTGGCTTTAGCTTAAAATATTCGCAAGGAATAAAACTTTCTGTTTGTTTCAAAGACATGCTATGTGTCGTAAAGTTAGCTAGATCGCCTATCAAGCATTTTGTCTCTTCTGCGCTGTATTAAAATTCTAACATGGCGCCGAGGCTTGGGGGAATAAAACAATAGAAATTATCATCCCTGAGCCTCTATGTAAATTCTGTTGTTCTGTTTATTCCCCCAAGCCTCGGCGACATACCATGTCGGAATTGATTTATTAAGGTTTTTACCCACTTTGGTCGTTGCGGTATTGTTCACGGCACCGCCTGATGATGAGATAGATGCAGAGATAAAAGAAGGTCTCTGATTGGGCGAGTCTCCGATGGCGAATTTGGCGCGAAAAGATTCTTGAAAATGGAACTAAAGCTGTGATTGCTAATATCAGAAAAAGGAATGTGGTTTGGCTGTCAGCAGCTGTTTCTTTGAGGGAACTTAGCGTAACATCCCAAAAAACGGCTGCGAAGGAGACTACCCAACCCCCCTCGTTTTTAGATGAGGCTATATATGTAAACACAGAAAAAGTCCTCTATTGCTTTTATAAAATATTTTTTTCTTTCTACACATGAAACTAAAATGTCACAACCGTGTTACATACTCTCATCTAAACACACCTATCAACCAGAGCGCGCATGGTATCTCAGTTATTTTATAAAAATATTTGATGACACACTTCTCGTAAGGAGTAGGGCACGGAGTTCCCGGTGGTGTGGTCTGGCCTTGGTTCAGTGTTCTGTATTTCATGGGTTGGTGCTTTAATAAGGGCTGTATAACCTGTTTGTGCCTTTCTCCCTTGGACTGATTTGTCCAGAAAATGCTTAAAGTAAAGTGTTGGGAACTTTCGTGATGGCGTCTCCTGTCTCTCCTGAGAGCTGATCGCAACAAGAACGAAATTTTTTTTTTCCGATTTGGGTCTTCAAGCCGAATTGTGATCTGTCCAATCAGAGCAACGTCCAAAATTTGGATGTTCTTCATGAGCCTATAAAAAAAATTGTCAGGCCTTCCTTCCCATTTTCCCGTACGTTCCCCCTTCCCGTCAGGAAGGCCTGATACTCAGGTTATGAGCCAATATACCATGGAACACAACTACGGTAGGTGTACCCGTCTGCGAGAACGGCCGGGAAGCTCAAAAATTGTAATTTTAGGGGTGTTTTGATAAGACTATTATTCCACTAATGAAGATGTGTTATTTTTAACAGAATGTTTGGCTCGTCTTGGCTTGAAGCCGGTGTTTGTATCCGCCATTGGAAGTGATCCTCTGGGAGTCATGATGCTTAAACACTGTGAAGAAGTTAACATGGTGAGGTGTTACAAACACAGACAATCTTAGAGTGACCAACTTCGATTAGCTCCATATAATATCGATACAAAGCTTAAGTCAATTCGACAGTCCAGGCCCTGGTGTTTCAAAGAGTGGATAACACTATCCACTTCATAAATCACTATCCAGTGGATAAGTGTTGGGGAAACAAACTACGCCATTCACTGGATAGTGTTATCCACCCTTTGAGCAACCTGCAGGGCCAAATGAAACAACCTGGCTTGATTTAAAAACCAAATTCTCTCAACTGGTATCATTTGAAATTTTTGGAAACCAATAAGGAGTTGAGAATTTCAGATTTACTAATTAGAGCATGTACAAGTTTGATATCACTGGAAAAGCTTTCGTCAGGAAAATCGCTGTTGCATAAACAGTTTCTATTCACGCCATTTCAAACAGCCATTAGTGTACACTGTGTACACAAACCAGATGGTTCCTTGCGTTTACGTCTTGACCCGAAAGACATCAAAAAAGCGATAAAGCGGAATTAGTGGTACAGCAGAACAGTTGATGACAACCTAGCACATTAGAAGCACTTCAGCTTGCTTGACTCATAGTCCAGATATTGGTACTTGGTACTGAGAACCTCCAATACCCCGATGGTTACGCCTACCCTTTGGCCTAAAGGTGACAGAAGATGTTTTTCAGGAAAGTAACAAAGTGCTCAGAAATGTCCCAAATATCTCTGGAATTGCTGACGATATTCTTTGTCATGACAACATAGAAGCTACCCATGATGCTGCAGTCATCCTGTTAGAAACAGTGAGTGCTAACCGTCTCATATTCAATGCAGACAAATTTGTGTTCAAGTCTCAAGGTTTTGCACTCCTTGGAGGAAATCTACCTTAAATATTTGCAATGCTTCGTGGGATTGGTTAACTACCTTAACCGGTTCTGTCCAGCACAAGCATATTTAACAGCACTGCTTAGAGCGCTCTGTAAGAAAGACACTCTCTTTTCATGGAGATCTCAAAACAAGCAGCGTTTGTGTCTATCAAGAAAGAGACTAAGAGTACAACAGTGTTGTCAAACTTTGATCAATCCAAAGCTTGCACTATTCAGTCAGAGCAGTTTTACTCCAAGATGGTAAGCCTGTGGTCTATGTGTCAGGAACACTCACTGAGATGGATGAATGTTACTCGAAAATTGAACAAGTGTTGATCAGTGTCGTCTTTTCCCTGGAGAAATTACATCATTATATGTATGGGTATACAGCGACTTTGCAAACAGATCACAAGCCGTTGGTCAGCGTGTGTGTAACTCAGCACGCCTTCAGAAGTTATTGCCGAGACTATCACAGTATGAACCATCCTCAGAGACCCAGGGGCAAACAGACTCAGAGCAACAAAGTTTTCAATAATTGCTGAACGAACCCCTGGAAACTGAGTTTCTCCAAACGATTTCCAAATGGCTCTACAAATGGTGGTTCCTGGTTGGACAAAAAAAATGTTTTTTATCATTCTGTCCAATCGGCAAACAGTAACTTGAAACCACTTTCGTGTGTTCTTACACGACAGGTGCTGTATCAACCATATTGTCATTTCAATTTACATCGGAGAGACCAAAAATTCGGGAAATCATTTCGGATGCCAAAAATAATAAAATTATTTCAAGATCCACTAGGAGAAAATTAGGAATGTTTGTTTACAATGATCAGAGGATTTGTAAATAGTGACATGTTTACCAGTGCAATGAATTAGCGGCCGTTCGGTATAATTATCTGGCCAGTGTACCAAAAATGGTTATTATTATTATTATTATTATTATTATTATTATTAATTTTGCCCAACTGTGACTCTCACGCGTTGTGTGCATTTTTGTAATTCACGGGCCATACATAATTATATGCCAAACAACCGCGCGCCAGTGCATCGAATAGGTAAACAGGCCACTGTTTACTATTCCTCTGATCGGTATAAGTCAAACATTTATGGCATCTACAATGGTTTCTTAACCTTTTTGGGCACTGTGATGTAAATTAAACTCGACATGTAGCTGATATAACAACTGCCGTGTAAGAACACATGGAATGGACTTATTTCACGTATTGCCACAATACTGCAAAGATTTTTTTTAGTTCCAGTCTACCAACTATCTCGTGATAGCAGACTACAGTAGGTTTTCTGTGATCGGAAGAGTACGCAGCACTACCCCAAGCGCTACCATACAGATTCTGAAACAGGTGTTTAGTGAGTATGGGGTACCTAAAACCGTTATGTCAGATAACAGCCCACCATTTTCGTCCAAGTAATTTTCAGCCTTTGTAAACCAGTGCCGTTTCACCATATCACGCCCTGGTTTCAATGAACGCATGGTACAGACAGTCAAGCAGTGCATCAAAAAGTGTGCAGCCGCAGGACATGATCCAATCTAACTATTCTGATCTAGAGAGCCACACCCCTTACTACCAGCATACCATCGCCTGCATTGTTTTCCAACCAGATCTCCTATCCGGAATCCCCATTGCTAGGCTGTCCGAGAGCAAATGGTGAAAGACAAGTGCCAGACGAGTGAGTGCTACAACGTGACTATTAGAAATCTACTTTTACTGCCACAGAATCAGAGAGTGTACTTACAAGCTGACACCCACTGCAACCGATGGACTCCAGCAATTGTTACCACAACACCAGGAGCACATAAACCAAGATCTTACCGTGTTGAAACTACAAATGGAGCCCAATTGATGAGAAATCGCCGCTTCGTTCGCGCAAGAGACAACTCTGCTAACGGTCGCGAGTATACAGTGTGACAATAACAGTAACAGTGACCGACCAAGAGGTGTGATGGCCAGACCGAAGGGACCATTCATTATTTATGGAGGGGGCATGGGTGAGAAAATGGGGGTACTTGAATTTTTAGTCTCTGCAAAAAGAGGTCCTGGGATAATTTATTTGTTATGGAGAGGGACCTCCAAATTTTAAAAAGATGTCTTTAAAATAAAATAAATAAAAACAAAAACGTAACTACGTTGTACCAATAAGACTTGCACACCCCAGATTTCATGGCCGGCTCACTATGATTCCTCTTAGAGCACAGCCTTGTGCAGTATTTTGTGCAGTCATGGAGTATGATTTATAATAATAATTTATTTATTTATTTGGTACTGCCACTTGTACACAAGATTAGTTTAAAAAAGTGTTAACTTACCATAAACATATTACTGCAACTATTTAATAAGCTTTAACTCTGGTGCTTCAAATGCACAGTACATCCAAGTGGTTGAATTGTTTCCATAAAGAAAACCACACAGAGTAACATTCCAGATGTGAATGTCATAATTAGCCATTTTCTAAACGAGCAGGGGACTGGATACAAATATTTAAAATCGAATGAAACGAAAAACTGAGCCTGGCACCTGAAAGGTCATCCAAAATAATGTCAGTTTACTAAATTTAAGCGTTATTGACTAAAACGCACGTCTGACAGGCGTCCCTCCAAACCATTAAAAGCTCTCTTAAATTTCAACTTTTCAAAAGTGTAACGTATTTGTGTTTAAGCCAATAATGCTGAAATGTGGTATTTTTACATTATTTTGGATGATCCTTTATCTGCTAGGTGCTAGGCCTTTATCCAGTCAAGCTTGACCTTTCTTTGTTTTGGATGTCCCAGTGCGGGAATAATAATAAACGTACCCTCCGGCTTGGCGGATTTTGTACCATTTGACCGTTTGTTGCAAAAGGCCTATTTCAGCGTTTTCAGTTTTAAGAGGGAGATGTGACATAATCAGCTTCTATTCATACTATTTCAAAGAATGGTCAGATTTCAAATAGCAATTAGTGTACATTGTGTACCGCAAATGTAATATATGCTGATATGCTTCCGGAACTTTCAGGAGCAATATTAAAATAATTATAAATTTATTTGGCATTATCATTGTTGTGTGTGCGTGTGATACTCCTTTGTTATTCTTTTGTGTTCATGCTAATCTGCCCGCCAAGCCTCATTTTTTAGTTCAAGTTCTTTGCACATACTGACGAGGCTGGACAAGCAGATTAGCATGAACACAAAAGAATAACAAATGCGTGAAAAAGGTCAATGGCCTGCTCCAATCTCACTGCTTTCATGGTCGCCAGGTGACACGCGGCATTTACACCTCCAAGGTGAATCACACTGGAACGTACTCGGCGATCATGAGTCAAACTGGCGACTTTCACGCAGCTGTCGGGGACATGGACATTCATAAAGTTATTACGCCTGATGATGTATGTCAACACTTATTGTTAGTATTCAAACACCGCAGTCAACACTTACAACATGAATTGCGTTTGTTTGACCACACGGGCAGACCACCCTCTGTTTGCGTGATGTAGATGCTGTTTGGAACTTGAGACTTTATATTCAGGAGGCGTGATCGGTTGAAATTTTGTTCCACTCGTGGAGATGTTACAGTCGAATTCCTCCGAGAAAAGGGAAGCTTAAGTCCTCCATGTAGGTTTCAAACTATGATTTGTAGCAGGGTCGGGGAACATGCGGTTTATTCAAAATCAGCCAATCAACGCCCCGCGACCGAGCTGCATGTTTTAAATTCCTCTGGTCCCGACTCTACAGATCATAGAGGGGGTAAGTTTCTAAAGAAACTGTGGTGCTGCGTCGGTGGGAAGTATAACAATATAATTTGGTTTTATCAACTGGGTTGATAATGTCAATTGGCCACCGTAAAGAGATTCAAGAGCTGACGTTTCGAGCGTTAGCCCTTCGTCGGAGCGAGTTTGAAACGTACATGAAGGACTTTAGCCCTTGCTTGGCCACGACATGGCGAAATATGTTGTTGATCAGAGGCAGGTGAAAAAAGGTGATAATTTTTGAAATTTTGCGACAATTCAAGCTTGAAGTAGTGCCGCATAACGTTCGCCAGCGGCGACTTGTCTGCCTTGTCTTCCTTTCTCTCTAGTGCTGGCCTTCGACCGAAAAGTAATCTCGCCAGAACGGCTTATACAGATCGGAAGGCCAAAAAACACCACGTGGACTCAATTAAAATTTGCTTAAAACTTTATTAAAACATAAAGGTAAAAGATGTCTTTAATATCTCCTATTGGAACACAAGTTTAACGATTGTGCCTCCTGAATATCTGCCTGTGGTTTGACACACAGGCATGCGCCTGTCTGTAATTTGGCATTTTATAAAGATCCAGCATGAAACACAGCGCCAATGAGGCAAGTGCTGTGCTATCATTTCACTTCTGTATGTATTTTGTAAGATTTCAGCTTTTGAAGAACCAATCAAACGCGCACCGCTGATAATGCTAGACGGCAACATCACTGAAGAAGCTATTGAACATGTTTGCCACTTCTGTGCAGCTAATCACATTCCAGGTATATAAGCACTCAAATAACTTAGAACCCAATCACATTCCAGATATATGACACTCAAATGGCTTTGCAGCCAACTATTCCAGGAGCTAATGCAAGAAACTGGGGTCTAGGAAACTGTGCTACCAAGCATTCTCGTCCCCAGAGCCGATTGTCCCTTTTTCCCGGTTGGGTCTATGCACAACGAACAAGTTGCTCTGGGGACACATGACATGACAAGGAACAAGCATCTCCGGGGACACATGATTTGATTGGCTAGAATCTAACAAAGGGAGTCCAATCACATCAGCAGTTTTTAAATGTCTTTGTTGTCAGGTAGTTTAAAACGGTTGATTTGATTGGACGCCCTTGGTTAGATTCTAGCCAATCAAATCATGTGTCCCCGGAGCTGCTTGTTCCTTGTGCACAGGCCTTGTCGGTTAAGAGGGACAAACGTCTCTTGCAGTTGTCATGAAGCCCTTCGGCACCTCTAATGTCATTGGGTCTTGATACCACGAAGCTCTATTGTTTTAGGGCTAGGTCCATTGTTAGTGTTTGTATATAATTTTCCCAGCCAATCCTATGAGACGTTCCGAACAGCTTCGTGGCGACCCGTCTCTTGGGACGAGAATGGCTACCAAGCTGTTTGGGAGTTCACCGTGACTCTTGAGTAGTAGACTGTGTATCAATATATCAAGCGGGAGGTGTGGGGAGAGAAGAATAGAGTACATGCCACTCTTACTGAGGACCAGTAAAGCTACAATCCATTTTGTAAGTTATGATTGGTAATATCGCTTTGTTTGAATGGATCAAATTCAGCAAATGCCACCAGCGACAATCTTGGATTAGCTTTGACCAGTATGTGTATACATGTATGTCTACTGTGCATAGCTTTTCAAGCGACTCCTTGATATTATATCCTTACAACGTGCTTTGACGAACGAGAGAAAACATTTCAACTAAATCAAACGCAGTCGTTCCTGCGCCTGGTAAAGACTTCATTATTTGGCTTGGAGTTCTGTCTGACCTATTTCGCTACGTCTGTTGATCAATATTGGTTTTACGATAATAAAACGAAATCGAGTCGTTGTAAAATTGCGTGTTTAATAACACTTTTGTTGTCATTCAGTGTGGTTCGAGCCCACTTGCATCACGAAAGCAGAGAAACCTTTCCGTTCTGATGCGTGGCACAGCATAACTTACGTGTCGCCAAATCTGAAAGAGCTTCGAACTATGAGTTCCGTCATTATGAAACAAGAGTCACTAAAGCACAACCTTCGTCCTCGAAGCGACAACACTGATGATAAAAATAAACCACTGGATGACTTTATAATGGAGTGTTTGTATCTTTGTAAGCCGCTTTTAAAGCATATTCATTGCGTTGTTGTCACTCTTGGAAAACATGGTGCCCTCATTTGTAGAGATACTGCCGCTGACACTCCATTTCCAACGGCTCATCACTCAAGTCATTTACCAACGCGACAACACAGTTTGGTGTCAGCAAGACACTTTCCCGCCTTGGGCCCAGGCAGTCACGAGCTTGTGGGCAATGTCACGGGTGCAGGAGATAGGTAAGATCTTGTGATCGCCCTCGTATTTGATTCAAACAGTGATCGCTCAATTCATAGCCTCTGGTAGTTACACAAAGGCCAACATGAACGGTCGACTATTTTTTCCCGCGAGCGCACACTTTCTTCCCGCGTAGACAGAGGCGCCATGTCCTTCCCACTTAGCTGTGACGTCAGAGGCGCAGTGGCGTAATGGTTAGTGTGCTGGACTCCAGATCGGACGGTCCGGGTTTCAGCCCTGGCCGGGTCACTGCGTCGTATTCTTGAGCAAGACACCGCTCTCATAGTGACTCTCTCCACCCAAGTGTATAAATGGGTACCGGCGAATTTAAAGCTGGGGGTAACCCTGCGATGGACTAGCATCCCATCCAGTGGGGAGTAGAAATACTCTCAGTCGCTTCATCTTACGGAAACCGGGATAAACTCAGGCCTGGTGGGCTACTAGTCTCTTGCGCAGACTTTACCTTTATTTAGCTGAGACACCTTGATAACGAATGACCATCGTGACGTTGGCACTGGAGCATGCATGCTTCCACAAATTTGGCATTTTGATCAATGGAGTTCAATATTAATTCCTTTTCATCAAATTCGATCAAATCTAGGTCTGTGCTGACCTTTTGTTGATTTTATTTTGTTTCAGCTTTGCTGCAGCAATGGCTTCCTTTATAATTCAGGGTTTCTCTCCAGACATTTGTGTTAAGGCTGGGATACTAGCTGCCCAGTATTCTCTCCAATCACAGGACGCTATTTCACCGGCAGTTTTCCCGGAGAATTTTACGCCAGAAAATGTTGAAGACTGCATAGCTTGGGATGCGAACGACATAGATATTGACAATTTCTAGCATTTTGCTCTTCGATAAAAGAATCGTGTAAAGCACAAGCTTCGTTTGCAGATTTTCTCCAAGTTCGTCCTCCGGCACCAAAGGATTAGACGTAAAATCATCTGCATTCTCATCCGTATAAACTGAAGGCTAAATAGGGAAGAAAGTGTTTGTCTGGTGTTGGAATGTGGAAACTCGTTGATGAAAACAATAGCCAATAAATTAAAAGGTGGAACAAATAGCCAAAAATGCATTCGTGATGTGAAAGAATGGATTGTGTAGTGTATCTTAAAAATGGTAGCTAACCCCAATCTTCCCCAGCTGTAACTACTCTTGCTCAATTTTGGCTGAATACGTCTGTATTGGTGTTTTCTGTATATGGCTTATCTAAATGGGGCCGGGTATTTTGCGAGTTGGAGTTGCGAGTTGCGTGTTTTGAAGCCGCATTACCTTTTCCAAGGTCTAATGTAAGTTTAGTTAGGTGGCGGAAAAATTCAAATGTAAAGATGAAACGAGTGAAGAGGGGAGGGGTGCGGGGGGGGGGGGGGGGGGGGGGGGCGTCAAGTAATATACCGATCAATTCTGTCTGAACTCAATATCCCTTCTGTCGGGTAAACCCCGGGCATTTGAAATTGTGATGGATGTCAATTTTCACTTTTTTGGGTGGGGAATTTAAGAAATGGAACGTCCGTGTATTTTCCCTTTTACTGGACATTAAAACATTATTCACCATTACACTGACGGCTGGCATCTTTCATCGGGAAAGAAAAACTTCAAAAAGGTGGATTTGAACGTGTCTGAGACGGATCATCCGTCTGGGACGGATTTGCGCTGAGAACGATATTCTGTCCGATAATTCGTCCGTGTATAAATACGGGCAAACAGACGGTTCATCCGTCCAGATAAGTTATAGCGATAGTTCGTCTTGACCCACGAACTATCGTGGATATTCTGTCAACACACCGATGGTTCGTCCCGTATTTATACTAGACGGATGATCCGTTTCTAGTATAAATCGGGCCATTGACTAGATTTATTACTTCAAATCTTAATCCAGATTTTCAGGATTCGTTCCTTTTAGTACCTGTAGTTTCATTGTGAACTGTCATGTTGCCGTGATTCCTTTTCACATGGTTTTGCACTCATGTAAGGCTTTACTGTCATTTCTGACGACCCGAGGGTGGCCGCATAATAGGGGTTCTATACTGTAAACTATCGGGAAAGAACAACAACTGTCTACCTTATTTTATTTTATTTTTGTTTTCCTTGTTTTCGTATGAAACTTTGCCTATTGTTGTGGTTTGAATTTTTTAAGGGATTTTTCAATCCGCTATCGCGAAGTTACTCTCGGCTAGAATCGGATATTTAAAAAGAAATCGCAATTTGCTAAAATCACTACAACAGTTTAGATGGGCATTACCTCTTTAATAAATTAACTTTTGGCTGTAAAAATAGGTAAACTTCGTCTGTTGAAATTTGTTTGTAAATAATACGCAATATTGTTGATAATGTAACTATAAGCTTCTCTTCAAAAGAGAACGCTTACAATATTCCCCCCTCCCCCTCTACCAATATAAAGAATAATTATTGAGATGTAGTCTTACCGGGGTTAAAGGAGCTAAGTCACGATATTTTGAGTCATTTCTTTGACGCACATATACATATATAGTACATATATTGTAGCATCTGCTGAAAAAGGGTGATGGTATTGATCCATTAGATCAAAGTAGTATAGAAAAAAAAGCTGGAAACTGTTGCAACCATTTAAAATAATTGGCGTGTTCTCATTGTCAAGTCGGCTTTGTTGGAAAAAATAATCTCAAACATAGACAAGCAAAAATCGCACTTCTTCGTTATATGTTAATGTTGGTAAGTAAAATGACCTGTCCATAACCAGGAGCCCATCCGGTCATAATATATAGCATTAAAGTTTGAATGGAAAATTCGGACTGGAGAGTTCGTGGTATTGTTTTCTTTCAAGTTGTGTTCGAAAGCGTCTTTTTGGTGAACTGGAAATTCTAGTCTTCCTTGGCTCTTTCCATTTATATGCTGTTGGAGTAAATGAACTAAAATCGCTCGAATTACCTTAATTTACGATTTAATTGTAAGTTTCTTACGCTTGGACTACCTATGATTTTGAGAGATCTCGAAAGCCATCGTTCTAGGCTATAAATCAATAAACAAACTAAATAAACTGCAAAAGCCGTGGACAAAGATCCTGCTTGATTGCACTTCGCACAGGCGTACGGGCCGGGGACGAGGGGCTGCAGTCCCACCAAATTTTGGGCAACTCTGGTTTTTTTGGCCAGCAAAATAATTTTGGGCAAGGCAACATGGGAGAATTTTTTGGGAAAATGGTTCTCCCCCTCCGGCCGCCCCTGGCCAAAAAAACTGCCCATACGCCTATGCTCGTTGGACCTCACAGGATCTAATCAGCCAAACTTTCGGCAAGGCTGATACAACGTGGTATATTTTAAACAATTTCGGTAGACTAAATTTAAAACAGCCATATCACTATATTTTAAGTAATTTTCCTGTAGTTTACTGTCAAACTGAAGAGAAACCTCCAAGAAATAGTTTTTTTAAGTAGAAACACTGGATAATAAGTACTATAAAAATAAATTATCAATAATAAAATGAAAATAAACGAGGATGTCAAGACAAAATTTAGGAAGAACAACATACGAAAGAGACTGACCGTTCGTGGCGTAAAAATATGCTGTCGAATTCAGGTAGAATATATGGGGTAAGTTTCTAAAGAAACCGTGGTGCTGCGTCGGTGGGAAGTATAGGAAGATAATTTGGTTTTATCAACTGGGTTGATAATGTGAATTGGCCACCGTAAAGAGATTCGAAAGCTGACGTTTCGAGCGTTTATAGCCCTTCGTCGGAGCGAATCGAGGAATTGTGGGTCGTGTGTGGTTTATATACACAAAGATGGAGAATAGAATAAATTAGTTGAATGAAAAGCGCTCGTTGATACCGTGACGATTAAGAGTGCCGATTTGAAAAATAAACTTTTGTTCTAGAGTTTTGCGGCTTTCCGTGCTTCCTTGATGAAGGGGAAAGGTCGCAGACTGCCATATGTTGCTTAGAATGATTGGAGAGATTGAAGTGTCTCGCGACCGGTTATCTTTTACTTGAAAACTCTTCCCGGCGACGCGTCTACGTGGAAAGTAGCTGCTATAGTCCGAACTTCTGTACTCAATAATGGCCGATAATAATAATCATAATCATAATAATAATAATAATTTTTTTCTAGCGAGCCGAAAATTCCCCTGATTATAAAACTTGATAAAATTCGACGTTCTCTTTTATATTGACGCTCAAACGACCCACCTTCCTAAAATAGACCTCACCAACAGCCCTCAGGGCACACGAAGAATATTAGTCAAAGATCATAACGAAAGGACGAATAGCCGGCGATCAACTCGTTCCAGAACTCAATCACATAGCGCAGTTGAAGATTTAAATTGTAATCTGAAGTATCCACTTGATGCTAACGATATAACGCTTGAATCGATGCAAGAGGAGTGCTCTGAAACGACATCTTCTAACCAAAGAGCTCTGTTAGACGTGGATTCGTTCCAGCCTAACTGCCTTCGCAAAGGCGAAGCTTAAGCACCGGCGACATAAGCTTAGCCGAGAGAATTAACTCTTTTCTTGAGAGTATTGAAAACACTCACCTTGTGGATTCATCAGATGATCAGATAGCTTAAGCGGTTCTAATTCAGACGACGATTTCGAAAAGGAAAGCATTTAATGATAAACAAATGTAACTCTACCGCTCGCTTCGCTCGCGTATCTTTTCTTCGCGTGCCCCAAAATCTGAGAGCCTGGAACAGGCTACAATCGTTTACATGACGCCACTTCAAAATGTCAACCGGAACGAGTCATGCCGGCGCGAGTTCACACCGGTTCCTGCACCGGAGCGAGAGTTTCATTCCGGTACGAAAATTCATTCCGATGTTTGACTGTTCGTTTTGTACTCCATTTTTACGGCTGTGTAAAACTCACACCCCAATAAAAACGGTTTATGTTAACACGGTAAGACTTTGCGCGCTAGCCGAATGATATTTTTCGATCGACAAAACTCAACGGTGGCATTGACGCTTTAGGTTTTGAGTTACATATGTCGTATGTTGCGTTTACAGGCTGGCTTTGAATTTAATGGAGTTAATTCCATTGAAAGTTCGAGAGCTATTCGATTTTCTTGCGGTGAAAAAAATGTCTGGGAGATTTTTAAAACAGCAGCATCGACCTCGAGTTGATTAAATCCGATGGTACGTTTCCGACGGACTAAGAAAAAAGGGACTGCTTGTAGTCTAGTACATTTGCTCAGAGCTAAATCCGGTAAATGTTTAAGAAGGAGACTAGCTTTTCATTTGGTTGAACTAATCCCATTGATAATTTTCGTTTATTTCAATCTATTGCTGTTGAAAAGTGATTAAATTAGTCTTAGCCGCAAATATCCTTCCTTTTGCGATTGTCAAAAGTGAAGAAACCCGTCCAAAGATGCATGAAGGCTAAATGCCATTGTAGATAACCAACGAGGTGTCGTGCCTAAAATAACCGCGCATTATGTCACCTAGCCTGCGTGCAGCCGTCTCCTATTTTGAATAATTCTCATGGAGACAGGGCTATGTATGGGGATTCGATTTCTTTCATAATAGTTTCAGTCTTCGCTCGCGTATCTTTTCTTCGCGTGGCCAACTATCTGAGAGCCTGGAACAGGCTAAAACGATTACAAAGCCATGAGACGGAACTATCAACCGGGGTGAACGCACCCGGGTATCTCATTTAAACACTTTGGAGGACAACATGAGATCGATATATTAAATTTCTAACTTTGCTTGGCGAGGCTTGGGAGAACTAGAAGAAAATATAGAAATCCCCCCCCCAAGCCTTGCAGCCAGGGTGAGGTCAGATGGATAATGGTTTTTATTACCACAGACTACACCGCAACTTTCCCTGATGACTTCTTTGCGACAGATTATTTCTATGTAACATGAAACTTACGCAATTCATCTTCCTTCGATATAAGGCACAAAGATAGTTCTCGGTTCAAACAGGAACAGATGGACGGATTTCGATGATTTGCCATCATTGTAATTCAGGTTTCATAATTATTTCTGTCATTTCAAGGGATTTCTTTACGTTCCTAAACTTAATCAAAGTTTGGCTTGAAATTGGAGCATTTCGAAAATTTAAACCTTTATAAGGGGCAGTTTTTCTTGGTGGTAACTGTTCGCACGCAGTAACACAGTGAAATAACATTGGAAAAACGTTTTGTGGACGTACCTTTACAATACTCGTCAATCCCTTCCGGTGCTCTTAAACGGAAGATATGAAAACTATTTTTTCTTCAGCCCTGTTTGTTTCCAGGTTTCTGTTTGTAATTGTACGAATTTCTCCAACCCATGACAGTCGAGACAGTATGGTGCTTTCACAAAATCTCTTCCGGCTTGTAATTGTGTCGCGAACCACAGATGCATCTCGGGAGTTTGATGATGTCCTCCTATGACTATACTCCCTTTTAAGGTGAAGATTTCGTAAAGCCTGCCAGAAGTCGCGTTTGAAAAAGGTATATAGGAGAGGATTGGTAACAGATGTGGTGTATCGAACGAAGGCAAACACCTCGGTGACTTTAACCATGATAGGTACAGAAATGTCCAGCCTGAAATATTCCTTGATGTTAAGCACTAGAGCAATAGTGAAGTAAGGCAACCAACAAAAGGCAAATATCGTCGCCATTACTGCGAAAACTAAAATGCACTTTCGATCATTGATGCTTTTCTTGTGTAATCTTGACGTGGCGCTGTGAGTTGACGATGGCCTTCTCTTACTGGTGATCGCTTTGAACATAACCACGTACGCATAAATCATAAACGCATACGGGACAGCAAATACAAGCACGAGACAAACTGAAGAATGGATAACAAAACACACAAGACGTGAATGGCTATTTTTCCAAACTAAGGGAATGACAGCAATGAATGTGGATGTTATCCAAATCCCAGCCATCACTTTCAGCACCATTTTCTTGGTTACCAGGTAGTGTTTCAGTGGCCTGATAATCGCTAGGTACTTTTCTGCAGTTATGATGAGTATGTGATAAGCGGCTGCTACAGCCATAAGCGTGTGCACAATGTACAGCCAGTTCGAAAAATCTTTGAGTGGCACAACTTGGAAACAAAAAATAATGAAGTATGGAATATTAATAGCACCAGTGATAAAGTCACAAACCGCCAAGCTAAGCAATAGGTAATTGGATGAAGTTCGAAGATTTTTTCTTCTGAAAAACAAGGCGAACACTAATCCGTTGGCCAGTGTTATTACCACAGCAACAGGAAGAAGTTTCTTCAACGCTTTCATGCCCTCGTTTGGTTGTAACGGAGCTGAAACTGAGCTGTTATTCATAGTATTCCGAATGCAAAGTAGATGAAGAAGGAAATCTAAAAGGAAATAAAATAGTGTTAGAATGTTTATCGTAATGGTAATGGTAATGGTAATGGATTTGTAAAGTGCATTTTCAATATACATGTCCAAATGCGCTTTACATTTCTAGGCAGGGATGAGATTGGACGTCAGCAAGCAAAGGCGCCTATGGCAGCCGCTATCAGTCCGTTCATGTTCTCACCACACCCACCCAACCCATGAGTACATATGCGAACAGACCAGACGACAGCACCGGGAACTCCGTGCCCTACTCTTTACGTGTGCGGGCTCTTTAACGTCCCCTGCTGATCACACCACGTTTATAACAGGGCAGTTCAAAACGCATTCTCGTCCCCAGAGGCTGTGATTCGTTTGGTCAGCACCAAGAAATCGTGACCTCTGGCCACAACCAAATTGTGAGCATGCGTATACAACTCGTTTTGTAGCTTTCAGCTAATCAGATTTGTCAGATTTGACTTTGTGCATGCGCAGAATGACAGGAAGTCCGTGAATCGCGGACTTCCGGTGTTGGAACTTCCCAGAGGTCGTGATTCTTGGTGCTGACCAAAAGGATCGCGGCCTCTGGGGACGAGAATGTTCAAAACGGAAGTTGAAAATTTTCCTTTTTCCACCAAGAACGATCAGAACGCAATGTGTTTCAATCACAACAGTTTCGCACGTTAGCGCCACGTTTATAAATTGATGGGCAGCAATGAAAGCAAAGCGGCTAAATAAACAACAAAGAAGTAAAATCTCCGCAAGATGCGTATCAGATAACACCAAGTGCGTCTCAAATCTGTTCGCTTCAAAAGCGTAAAATTCCGAGCTAAAAATTGAAAAAGAAGACAAACGTGAGAGAAACTTCGTTTCGAATTGAAGTTCATTCAAGATGAAACCAAAAATTTTATTCAAAAGCGTCGAAATAGCAAAAATTTTAAGCCGCGCAATTCTGCATGCAAGAATTAAATTGCCTCCCACGCAGACGTCCTTTGGGCATCACGCGTTTTCAAGTCCGTGATTTAAAGCCAAATACATTTAAAAACTACGGTGGCCTGGAGGGGACATCGACTTCTTTTTTTATCCGCGACTTCATTTTTCCATCCGTGACTTCTTTTTTTCACCCGCGGCTTCTTTTTTCGATTCGAGTCTTTTTTTTCGATTCGCGACTTCTTTTTTCGATTGGCGACTTCTTTTTTCGATTGGCGACTTCTTTTTTCGATTCGCGACTTCTTTTTTCGATTGGCGACTTCTTTTTTCCATCCGTGACTTCTTTTTTTATCCTCGACTTTTTTTCCAGGCGCGACTTCTTTTTTTCATTCGCGACTTCTTTTTTCATTCGCGGCTTCTTTTTTTATGCGCGACTTCTTTTTTTCATTCACGACTTCTTTTTTTCATTCACGACTTCTTTTTTTTCATTCGCGACTTCTTTTTTCTATCCGTGACTTCTTTTTTTATCCTCGACTTTTTTTCCAGGCGCGACTTCTTTTTTTCATTCGCGACTTCTTTTTTCATTCGCGGCTTCTTTTTTTATCCCCGACTTCTTTTTTTCATCCGCGACTTCTTTTTTTCATTCACGACTTCTTTTTTTCATTCACGACTTCTTTTTTTTCATTCGCGACTTCTTTTTTCCATCCGTGACTTCTTTTTTTATCCTCGACTTTTTTTCCAGGCGCGACTTCTTTTTTTCATTCGCGACTTCTTTTTTCATTCGCGGCTTCTTTTTTTATCCGCGACTTCTTTTTTTCATTCGCGACTTCTTTTTTTTCATTCGCGACTTCTTTTTTTCATTCGCGACTTCTTTTTTATCCGCGACTTCTTTTTTCATTCGCGACTTCTTTTTTTCATTCGCGACTTCTTTTTTCATTCGCGACTTCTTTTTTTCATTCGCGGCTTCTTTTTTTATCCGCGACTTCTTTTTTTATCAGCGACTTCTTTTTTCCATCCGTGACTTCTTTTTTTCACCCGCGGCTTCTTTTTTTGATTCGAGACTTTTTTTTCGATTCGCGACTTCTTTTTTCATTCGCGGCGGCTTTGTTTATCCGCGACTTCTTTTTTTCATTCGCGACTTCTTTTTTTCATTCGCAACTTCTTTTTTTCATTCGCGACTTTTTTTCCAGGCGCGACTTCTTTTTTTCATTCGCGACTTCTTTTTTCATTCGCGGCTTCTTTTTTTATCCGCGACTTCTTTTTTTCATTCGCGACTTCTTTTTTTCATTCGCGACTTCTTTTTTATCCGCGACTTCTTTTTTCATTCGCGACTTCTTTTTTTCATTCGCGACTTCTTTTTTTCATTCGCGACTTCTTTTTTTCATTCGCGGCTTCTTTTTTTATCCGCGACTTCTTTTCTCCATCCGTGACTTCTTTTTTTCACCCGCGGCTTCTTTTTTCGATTCGAGACTTTTTTTTCGATTCGCGACTTCTTTTTTCATTCGCGGCTTCTTTGTTTATCCGCGACTTCTTTTTTTCATTCGCGACTTCTTTTTTTCATTCGCAACTTCTTTTTTTCATTCGCGACTTTTTTTTTCATTCACAACTTCTTTTTTTCATTCGCGACTTCTTTTTTTCATTCGCGACTTCTTTTTTTCATTCGCGACTTCTTTTTTTATCTGCGACTTTTTTTTTCATTCACGACTTCTTTTTTTCATTCGCGACTTCTTTTTTTCATTCACGACTTCTTTTTTTATCCGCGACTTCTTTTTTCATTCGCGACTTCTTTTTTTCATTCGCGACTTCTTTTTTTATCCGCGATTTCTTTTTTCCATTCGGGACATCTTTTTATCCGCGACTTTTTTTTCGTCCCCGACTGTTTTTTGCGACTACTTTTTTATCTATCCGCGACCTTCTTATTGATCCGCGATTATTTTTCCGGTCTTCAATGTGGCTTAAGACTGCGGGCTCAAATAACCTTGGCAGTTACCAATATGGCGACGGCAAGCGATTATCGGACAGACACGGGGGTGGTTGGGGAGTAACGGGACGAAATCGGATAGCTTCTAAATAATAATAATAATAATAATAATAATAATAACATTTAACGATAGAAAACTGCGATAAAATATTTCTTAAAAGCATATTAAGAAAACTACCAGCGTATTGTTGAACATAAAAACTCGGCGATTGGAAAACATTTCTTGGAAGCCCATGGGGATACAAGCCTCCTCAAAGAAAGCCAGTTTCACATACTCCGAAAGTGTCAAGGGAAATTTGATTGTCTCGTCTATGAGATGCTTTTTATCAAGGAACGTGATCCAAGTTTAAACACGCAAACTGATTCCATCCGTGCGAAACTTTTTGCTTGAAAAAACATTCCAACACTTCTTATATGATTGTCTTATTGTCTTATTTAGTATTTATAAAGTTTTTTCCATCATTATCACTTTGACTTGATAATGACGTTAGCTCAACGTCGAAACGTCGTCGTTTTTAAAACAACTTTCGTAATATGCTTTTAAGAAATATTTTATCGCAGTTTTTTATCGTTAAATGTTTAAAAAGTCGCTTTTTCTACGAATAATAATAACAATAATAAATTTGTTGAGTGCCAGTAGTTAAGTGCGCTTATTTGGTCCGTAACCAATCACAGAGCAGCTCAGAGCACACGTGACATGTCTCGACCAATCAGAAAGCGTCTCACGAAATTACCCGATACTTGAACTTTTTAGCGGTCGTAGGGTCCATATTTGGAATACAAGATGGCTGTGCCCACGAGTGGAAAACTGCGCCCAAGTCCTCAACAGAGGATCTGGACCCGTCTCACGGATTTCCAGGGCTAATCGATATAAATCGATATAAGGATGACGTCACTGCGTAGACGTGTGGAGCGTAGAGGTTGTGACTGCAAGGGGCCATGTTTCGCTAGATGGGGCACTCCTCGGGGATTGGTTACCCGCGACTCGTGTTGGGATCCCTGACCTAGCGAAAAGAGTGGAAAAGGATATCATCGGAGTGCCAACCCGACTCGTTGTATCCTTAAGTATTTACAAAACGCAACGATATTTACAATATTTACAAATCACATAGAAGCTCGGCCATCTCCACGTCCTTTTCGTCCAAGTCCTGCTTGTATCCGTACGGGTAGGACGTGAAGGTTTCTGAGTCTACCACTCTCTTATCGAAGACTAGACCGTACTGTTTGGTTCGCGGTGATACTTTTAGTCTTTTCGTGGCAGGATCCCGTGTGAAAAAGTGCGGGTTTATCACCTCCACGTCTCTCCGATCTGTTCGGGAATCTGCGAATTCCTGTAACAGGCTTCTTTTAAGGATGGAGAAGTTCAGTTGTGCCGAACCACGTACGGATTTCGGCGAAAACCCTCGCACCTTGCAGCATACTTGACCCTGGTCTGAAAAGAAACCATAGTTTTTTGGGCCACCCGACACGAACTCTGTGATGTAGTCGTCTGGTCGTCTATGGTCTTCCAGTTCGTCGGTGATGTCTCCGAGGAAGTCGCCCAGGGGGATGTCGACGAGACCTGGTTTCCACTTGTACACCACAAAGTCCGTGTCGAAGTAGATTTTTTGGCTGGTGAGCTTCTCTAGGTACGAGTACAGTTTTAAGCGTGCCAAGCAGGTTGCGAAGGCTGCCACAAACACGTTTCTCTTCCCGTTGTCTATTTGGTTCGAAGAGATGTTGGTGTAAACTACTTCTAACAACTCCTCGTTGCAGATGCGGATTTGGTGAATGTGCCACAATGGGTTGCAGACGGATTCGAAGAGGGAGGCTGGTGTCGAGATGGCAACGGTAGTTTGTTTGTCCAGGTTTTCCCCGAATTTGCCCCAGAACGAGTTCAGCATCAATTTTGCTGTTGCTTTTCGGCCTGGGTTCTTCGTGATGAGGGACGGGTCCAGCGAGATACCCTCGTGCTCCTCGTAGTTGGCTACGTACTCCTGCTGTCGTTGCGGAGTAGTGACGCCATGAGGATATCCCGCCGATTCTTGCTTGGCCTTCAACCACGTGTTGACGTACTTTGCGAATAGTCTGGTCTTTCGCTGTTCCGAGAGAGGAAAGACCAGCTTTCCATCGCAACGGTACGGCAGCACTGGATGAAAAAGCTCGTACGGAGGGAGTACGGTTACTTTTGCCATGCCGAAGTAATGGTGGATGTCTTGGTCCTCAAGGTGAGTGGTTACGGTTGGGTGTCCCACAGAATAATCGGCGTACTTGTTCACCCAAGGGTACAGTGAGGTGACGTCTACATACTTGATGCGTTCCCCTTGGGTCTTGTCCACACACGAGTAAAGGGTGACGGCATTGGTGCGTCCTCCGAAGAACGCGTGCCGAGGGCTGAGGGGCTCTTCCACGTGTATGGACGACAGGAAGGCTTTAAGGGCCGTGTGCGTCGTTACATTTCTGTCCCACTCGCATTCCCAGATGATCACGAGGTTGTACCCTTGGCTGAAAACAATGTCTTCTTTGGCCTTGGTGTCCTCGTGGAGTTCGCCAAAGGTACGTTCACTGAGGATGCTCTTGTGATTTCGGTAGGTGGGACAACCGTGCCACAAACATCCGTGGAACTCGTAGACGGTGTGGGTGATTGGATCGAAACCGTCCACCAGATACGAACGGGCAGGGGTAAACACGCGCACTTCACCACCGTTGAAGGCGTGTTGTTTGCTGGTCGGCGATTGGTTCACAGGATGGAGAAGCATTCGCTCTCAATCTGTGCTCTTGCCACGCCAACCACATGAGAGCCTTGATGGATTGGTTCGAGATGGCGCCATGCCAACCGCCAGGTGGTTCTACTGCGATGGTGTTCCTTGGAAGTTGTTTCTTCCTCCAGTAACGATTGCAGGCCGAGGCTATGGTGATACACTTCTCCATAGGATTGAACTTGGCCTTTTCTTAAAACTGCTCCTGGAACTTTTGACAGCCTGCCTTTAAGAGTGTTACGTCCGAGACGCAGTACGCTTCCATCTCTGTTTTGAGAACGAAGTGGTAGTCGTTGTCGACCTTGTCGGCGTACAACGTCTCGAACGCAGCTTTCACTTTGGCAGGCATCCCTTCTGGGTCGTACGTTTCGGCTGCAGGCATCGGTCCCTCGTAATCTTGATTTTCCGCCGTGTTGAACAGATGTGGGAAGAAGCCCTTGCACTGTTCGGTGATTCCGAAGGTTTCGGGAAAGGCCGAGAGAGGGAAAGAAAGAAAGCAGAGGGTGTCCTTGAACGTGCTTTCACCAGTAGAGAGGGAGAGGACTTTGGTCCCGATGCAGATCTGGTTTTCCACGGTACGATGAGTGTCGTACAGGTGCTTGAGTACGAACATGCCATCGTACCCCTTGAAATTGTGGAAGACGCAGATGACCTTGCGTATGTCTCCGTATTCGTCTACAGTTAATCCGTCTAGGTACACCATCAAGTCCGCGGTGCATGATGGACCGTAGAAGGAGATGGTGCCATCTTCATCTTCTGGCTCAACACACACGAGGAAGGGTGTTTGAATACCGTCGGTGTCGGTGACGGCTTCGTAGTCCGCGTACACGAAGAGTGGTTTCGGCTTTTCGACCCACGCCTGACTGTCCTCGTCCATATCCACGATGGCGCGCGTACCCACTTCTGACAAAGGTACCTTCATCAATTTCGGTTGGTCTTTTTCTGGGTCTACGGGTTGGATGTGGCATTTGTGCGTTGCCAGTTCCACCTCTTTTTCACAGAACGGGCACTTGTCCCACCCGCACTTGTGTGTGTATCGCTTCCTGTTTTTCTTTTCTTTGGAGGCAGCCTCGTACGTCTGGCAACACGAAAGACACTTTTCCTTGGTTGCGCACAAGAAACGACCCTTCTCTGTTTCTTTAAATTGTGACGAGAAACACGTCTGTCCGAAGAAACGACGATGGCAGAGGTTGCAAGAAAGAGAAGGAGACGGAAAGGAACCGGGTTTAAAAGCACCTTTGGCCGAGGTGAAGTCAGGGCAATTGCCTTTAAACGGATGATGATCTATGTCTTCCACGTCGTAGCTTCGATCGCAGTCGTGGCAGTAGTACGATTTGGACAGGAACCCGCCATACGAGTTGCACCCGTGGTAGTGTGCGTCGACCTTGACGAAGAGGATCTGTTTGGGGGCAGGTTGTCCCGCGAAGACGATGCAGTGTGGTTTGTCCACAGACATGACTTTTATTTGGTATCCCGTAAGAACGACTTGAAACTTTTTGAGTTCTGCAATACTGCAAGGTCCCTCGGGTACACTGGCCAGCTGGTGTAAGTCCTTGACCAGATGGGTCTGTACGGGACGACCTTTTCTCAAGTTCTTGTAGTCATGGCCCGCATGCCCCTCGTCTGCGTAGGCACGCATGGTGACGATGGCTCTGGCACAACGTAACTCGTCTTCGTTTTTTATGACTACGACAGACCTTTTACGCGCCAGAAATTTTTGTACCACCTCGCGTCCGGTTCGGTGTTTCTTCCCGTTACCGCTACCACGACCAGGGGTACGGATGAAGGTCGTCTCCATGGTGAAGGAGTCGTCTGCTTCGAACTGTTGGTTCGAGTTGAGTTTGGCCGCGAGGGATTGAAGATACATATCCAACCGATCACTGCCATCCTCGAACTCCTCCACGGTGAAGGATGTGGACTGGAAGGCGTGGGTGAAAGCATCCGACTGAAGCGTGAAGTGCAGAGTGGAATGGGGCTGCAAAGTCGAGCCCGAGGCGATCTGGTGACGAATGGTTCTTCGTAGGGCCTCGGTCACTTCACGGCCCAAGTCGTCGCGAGGCGTCGGGTCTCGGTTTTGGTGTAGCGTGGCCTGGAACCGTTGGCGGTCTAGGACTTGACGCCAGGTCCTGCGCGGTCCCACGGGGCGGAGCTGTAAATCCAACAACCCACTTGTCGATGTTCACCATCCAAGATGGCATAGAGCGAGGGATCTAAGACCCACATGTCGTCGTCTTCTTCTTCATTGTCCAACATGGCTGCGAGCGAAGGATCGTGAACCCATTCGTCGTCGTCGTCAGAGAAAGATCTTTTTCTTTCGTTGCTAAAGGAACGGGCCGAAGCCAAAGAATTGTCGTTCCTAAAGGAACGGGCCGAAGCCGGAACAGAACTAGAACAAGATGGTTCTCCTACCTTTTGGCGGGAAGGACTCAGCGATCTGGCTCGTCTTTGCGAAATGTTCATCATGAACTAGAAAGTTTGAATTGCACGCCCTGCGTTCGCGTCTCTTACACTTTTCGAACGGATCAAAAGGCACCAATCACTGGTGAGTCTGAAAAGCACCAATCAGTATTTGTAAAGGTCCTTACTGCAAGCATTTCCTTCACAGTGAACATCAAAGATTCGAGTGACCTTTTATAAGGTGTAGTACTCAGTCCCTCACTGTCATGGGGTACCCCCAGTACAAGACCCTGCAAGAAGCACTCCACAAGGAGGGGGTACCCCCATAACAGACGACCAAGAGGGAATGAGCACGAGTGCAGTACCTTATAGAAAGGAACGACTCCCGAACTGCCTCCAAAGTCTTTGGTTGTTGACCGTGTCGAGATGCCGCTGCCAAGAACCCTGAACGAAATGTGCCTGGGCATGATCACGTTGAGTCAGTTCGCTGCCCGGCATGTTTGACAGAATCGAATTCAATTACTACGCCCTTCTGGAGTGGGCCCGATTGGAGGAATACGAAGAAAAGATGAAACGCATCCAAGAGATCATAAAAGAACTGAGTGAACTGTTGAGAAAATGCAATACCCATCTTGTAGGAGGAGGAGGACAATACGAGATTATCGTGGGTAACCACACCTTCCAGGAAGCATGTGAGGCCAAGATCGAAGAGGCTGAAAAAGTTTTAAAAGATTTTTAATGAACATTTTGAACTACAACATTGTGAAGAATTGAAATTTTGTACAACTACATTATGAAGAAATGAAATTTGTGACAACAACATTGTGAAAAATTAAATGATGTTTTTTCTTTCGTAGCAGCTACACGGTGAACAATAAAAGACTTTGTTGCGTTTACAACTTGAGTTTTTTCTTTGCTTGCCTGATACGTCTTACGATGCGTTCTGTCGTACTTATCATCTTAGCGTCCGCTGCCCACTTGCCTTGTAGATTCTTGGCACGAGAATAATCAATGTCGTGGTTTCTTGCAACCCGATCCAGACGATTGATGCCCTTCTCGCCTCATGCCAGTCTCTTTTTCAAATGAGTGCGAGGTCCCATGAACTGATATCCAGGCCAATGAAATTCCATTCCCGTTTTTCCCAGTAATTTCTGGATGTTGAATCCCCATCCTCGTCCGACTCTTCTTCTTCGTCGGTTTCGTCATACTCAGGCTCCAACGGGCGTCTCAGTTTCCTGCCTTTGTGCCAATCTTCCCACTCGGGTGCCGGTGTCAATCGCTCAGCTTCTGTTTTTCTCTTCCTCTTGAACAGACCTGTCAGTTTTTCTTTGAAAGTCGATTTTCTCGATTCTGGTTCTTGTTCTGCGTGGGACGTGGACGGTGTGTCATGTTGTCGTTTGATCGTTTTCTTGCATGGAACTGATTTGGATCGCGTCGAGGATTCCTTTTTAACCACTACGGCGGGTGTTGCTGCTGCTGCTGCTGCAGCTGTCGCCTTGTTGGCTTTGACTATTTGTTTTAGCATGTTTTCCAAAGGGGCGTTTAAGAGTACGTCGTCGTCTTCCTCGTCGTCGGGTGCACCGCGAACGGTCACGGGTTCTTGTCGGATGCTTCAACCTAGTTTACCCACTTCCTTGGTAATCGGTTTTGTTTTCTTCACTGCTAGACCCGGAGGTAAGTGTTTCTCCAACGATTGTTTCTCGGCAGACAGTCGAGCCGCCTTGTTCAATAGTGCGCTCTGTGTCAACTTGCCTTTGTAGTGGTCCGTCAGTCGGTCGAACTTCGAGGATGGGATCATGAGTACTTCTCGCGTCATCGTTGATGGTACTGAAAAACGGATCGATGTGGAGCGTGCTTCAAAGTCCTCTTACGCGGTCGGCACACTCCTCGCACGTTTTTCCATCGGGTGTGTTGGCCTTTGCTATTCTACAGTCGGGACACAAACGTTCGTCTGCGTACTTCCAGGAGCTATGATCTTGACGTAGATCGTGGTAGGCTTTATACCATCTTTCTCTGTTTTCTTCCACACGTTCCAAACGTTCTCGTAGCTCTCTTGTTACCGACACCAGGTAGGCCACGCGTTGCTTCCACCGTTTTAACCGCTCTTGCAGTGACATGCTTTGAAGACGTTGCGTAGACCGTTCCAAAACCCGCTGCCTTGTTGCTTCAACAGTTGATCGCGTCGTCGTTTGACCGAGTGTTTGCGTTTGGCCAGTTCGCGTAGTTTGCTTTTATGAGGTCGTAACTTCTGTATCGCCTGTTTGCTCACCGGGATGTTTCGCGTTAGCAGATTCAATACCATTTCGCTGATGGCGTTGATCTGATCGGTATTGGCATGCATCAACATGTCTTGTCGCCTGTACCGGTCCGCCTCGTTCAGGATGGACGCCAGGAAACGTTTCTCCTTACGTAACAGTCTCATCGTCTCCTCCGTATATAATGGTGTTCGTTGTCTTTTACTCCTTTTGCTGCTTGACCCGCTAGTTTTAAAGCCAACAAAAACATCGACGCACCTTCGGCAATCTTGTCCACCAAACGCGGTCTTCGTCTAGCCAAAGCACCACCTCGTTGTCGTCTTCTGCGTCGTGTCTTAGTCCTCCTTTTCATCCCGCAAAGCCTTTTTCAATGCGCGAGATGACTTTTGCTTGTTTCTTGGCTGTAGAACTCAATTGTGACCGCCAGGGGGCTTTTCGTTTTGTTCTTCTTCTTCTTTCTAACGCTTCCAATCCTTTTTTCGCACCGTACCCTGCGGCTCCGGAGAGAGCACCCGCTGCTATGGCCTTTCCTCCGGCAACCAAAGCTGGAATGAGTGCGGCCAGGAGAAAGAGTCGTCCTTTTGTCGTCCCCCCTTCATTACTGAAACTAATTCTTACACCGTCGTGCTCTCAATTTTATCCACGTGATCGTAACGAAATGTTTTTTCGTAGTCTCGCATGCACTTGTCGGACAAGGGCGGTGTGAAATCGGTGATGGTGTCGTCCAAGGTTTGCATCTTGATCAAGAATCCGTCCAACTCGTCCATGGGAAGACCTCGTGCGTAGGTTCTCAACTCGATTAACGTCTTATCGTAGGTGGTGTAGGCAAAACGACACGTCGACTTTGAACGAAAACTTTTTGAAATCGTTTCATCCCTTGACCACGGTACCTGCCGCCGACACACAAGCGACCAGGATACTGTTTCCCAACACGGAACCCACGACAATCCCTGCTGCCACTACGATTAAAGCCCACGCGTTCAAACAACCGTGACACCACTTGAAATGGTAAAACATCTGACGATGACACCACCATTGACGATGGTAAAACGCAAAGAGTCCGTCCAACTTGTACAATAATTTGTGGTCCAAGGGGCACTTGGCATGGGTCCCGTTCAAGAGAGACACCTGTCGTTCCATCTCAATCGCTCACTCACGTAGAACTGCGTCGCATGCTCGGTCTGCCTCCGTCTTTGTAGGTCGTGGTGATGGTGTTGGTGGTCGTGATACCAGCGATGCGTCGTCCAGCTGCCGATTGACCTTGATCGTTTAACAACATTTGCAATTGTCGCTGCAATTCGTCTTGATTCATTCTCGTCGGTCTTTGAGGGCTGCTGCTGCTGGTGCTACTTCTGCTACTCGAGAGAAGACGGCTGCAAGGGCTCTTGTGTGGGACCGTCGGGCCGCGGTAAGATGGTCTTCACTTCCAAACTCTTGACGGAAAACGCCGACTTGTTCGGGTGGTCTCCCAAGGTCGTACGATACTGTTACTGTGCGTGGCAGGACAAATTCGAGGAAATGCAGCGAAAAGGCATCAAATTCCACTAAGGCATTCCAGACACGAACGATTTGAAAAAGTGGTTTCTGAAAGGAGGCGTACTGGTTATGGACGATTTGATGGACGAAGGAGGCAGCGACAAACGAGTGCTCGATCTATTCACCAAACACTCTCATCATCAAAACATCACGGCAAGTACGCCAAGAGCATTTCCAGAAACGCGCATTACGTGGTAGCGGTCAAGAACCCTAGTGACCAATTGGGATTTCGAAACCTGGTGCTTCAAGCGTTTCCAAATAAGTGGAAAGACGTGCATGACAGGTACAGACGAGTGACGGACCGTCCTTTCGGTTACACGGTCTTGGACTTGCATCCTGCCAGTATCGATGATCGACGACTCCTCAGTCACTTGTTAAAAGACGAAGGATATGTGCGATGTTATCAGTTTGTGAAAACGTGATGCAGCTACGCGACATTTCGTGGTGCAGGTTTGATTCGTGCACCGATGCAGGTGACACTTGAGAAAGATGAAGCCCGACGACATGGATCGCGATGCGATGACACGATTGGAGACGACGTGTAAGACGTGGGAGGACGTGGACGATCTAGTCCGAGCATATAACGAGACTTACTTCAGAGAATTGATTCAATGGTTACGCGGTGAGAAGTCCTTACAGACGTCCGACTGAGGATGCTTTACCTTCGGTGGGAGTGGGCAGATCTCGGGACGAACCGTCGATGGGAGACCTCATTAACATGGCGTTAACCATGTCACCTTTGGGCCCTCATCCCATCAACACCCTTCGATTTGGATCGACTGGATCGTAAACAGCTGCAAGCCATGGACGACATGTAAGACCAGGACATCATGGCTGCCTTGAGTCCCGCACACGTGGACGAGATGATGCAAAACGCCTACGGCACGCCTGGCGTAGGTTCTCCACCCACACCCGTTTTCTCCACTCCTTCTCCTTCAGGAGTGGGAACGCCCAGCAGACCGACGGTCCAACACAAGAGCCCTCGCAGGCGTCTTCCAACAAGTTGCAAATGGTGTTAAACGATCAAGGTCAATCGGCAGCTGGACGACGCATCGCTGGTATCACGACCACCAACACCATCACCACGACCTACAAAGACGGAGGCAGACCGAGCGTGCGACGCAGTTCTACGTGAGTGAGCGATTGAGATGGAACGACAGGTGTCTCTCTTGAACGGGACCCATGCCAAGTGCCCCTTGGACCACAAATTATTGTACAAGTTGGACGGACTCTTTGCGTTTTACCATCATCAATGGTGGTGTCATCCTCAGATGTTTTACCATTTCAAGTGGTGTCACGGTTGTTTGAACGCGTGGGCTTTAATCGTAGTGGCAGCAGGGATCGTCGTGGGTTCCGTGTTGGGAAACAGTATCCTGGTCGCTTGTGTGTCGGCGGCAGGTACCGTGGTCAAGGGATGAAACGATTTCAAAAAGTTTTCGTTCAAAGTCGACGTGTCGTTTTGCCTACACCACCTACGATAAGACGTTAATCGAGTTGAGAACCTACGCACGAGGTCTTCCCATGGACGAGTTGGACGGATTCTTGATCAAGATGCAAACCTTGGACGACACCATCACCGATTTCACACCGCCCTTGTCCGACAAGTGCATGCGAGACTACGAAAAAACATTTCGTTACGACCACGTGGATAAAAATTGAGAGCACGACGGTGTAAGAATTAGTTTCAGTAATGAAGGGGGCACGAGCAGGTCGTGGTAGAAGAATGCGAAAGAGACAAAAGGACGACTCTTTCTCCTGGCGGCACTCATTCCAGCTTTGGTTGCCGGAGGAAAGGCCATAGCAGCGGGTGCTCTGTCCGGAGCCGCAGGGTACGGTGCGAAAAAAGGATTGGAAGCGTTAGAAAGAAGAAGAAGAAGAAAACGAAAAGCCCCCTGGCGGTCACAATTGAGTTCTACAGCCAAGAAACAAGCAAAAGTCATCTCGCGCATTGAAAAAGGCTTTGCGGGATGAAAAGGAGGACTAAGACACGACGCAGAAGACGACAACGAGGTGGTGCTTTGGCTAGACGAAGACCGCGTTTGGTGGACAAGATTGCCGAAGGTGCATCGATGTTTTTGTTGGCTTCGCTTCGTTGGCTGTAAAACTAGCGGGTCAAGCAGCAAAAGGAGTAAAAGACAACGAACACCATTATATACGGAGGAGACGATGAGACTGTTACGTAAGGAGAAACGTTTCCTGGCGTCCACCCTGAACGAGGCGGACCGGTACAGGCGACAAGACATGTTGATGCATGCCAATACCGATCAGATCAACGCTGTCAGCGAAATGGTATTGAATCTGCTAAAGCAAAACATCCCGGTGAGCAAACAGGCGATACAGAAGTTACGACCTCATAAATGTGGAAAATGTTTTCTGTGACACCAAATTACTCACTAAGGTCACCAAAACTCACATTTAATGTTGACACTTTCCCTCGCTTTTTTACAACCAACGAAGAACGTCACCGATACGTTTTTTGCACATGGTAATCTGAATAAGGCGAGGCCGCCAAGTCACACTCGCCCTGAACTTGTCACGCAATACAGACAAAATATTCCCAACACCCTCCCCCCATTTAAGTGTCTATAAACAGCTTAAATGTCATCTTGTTGAGTAATGTTCCTAATCCAATCCCTAGCAATCTGTTTGGACACTCTGCTTGGTTGTACTCTTGGGACAAATGGTTCTGCTTCTGGGTTCGGTTTCCAGTGTGGATCTTCTCCTCCGATCTCTAGGTCACATACGAGTTGTAAAGGTCGCTCCACCACATAACCGTTCCCTTGCTTCACCTTCAAACCACGCACTATGCCATCCTTGCCGGAAATTTTGCTTACCACTCGCCCAAGCTTCCATAGAGCCTTATCCTTCGTATCGCCTTTCAGCAACACTACCGCTCCTATGTTTGGGGTTTTGTCAACGTTCCCTGTGGACCGCTGTTGTTTCTCATCAAGGGCGTGGACGTACTCTTTCATAAACCTCCTTCGAAGTTGTTCTTTACTTTTCTGCAAGAACCTCATCCGCTTAGTCACATCCTCTTCTCCAATCTTCTCAAGATCTTCTTCTAGAATAGGTGTCGGTTTACCTCTCAGCAAGGTGTTTGGGGTGAGCACTGGCTGCTCAAACTCTTCCCCTTGATAAAGCAGTGGTCTGTTGTTCATGGAAGTTTCAACGTCCAGCAATACTTCTTCTAGCTCCGGGTAGGACAGAAATCTTCTGCCAACCACTTTTGAAAGGCCTCCCTTCATGATACCAACCAGTCGCTCAAAAAAGCCTCCCCACCATGGGGCACGGGCCAAATTAAACTTCCACTTAATGTTCAATGCTCCTAAGTAGTTAGCCACGCCATGGTCTTTCTTCAGGGTGGAAAGCCATCTTCCCGTGGCCACAAATGTTTTCCCGTTGTCGCTTACTATGGTCTGAGGGCATCCTCTTCTGGCAACGAACTCCTTCAGGGCTCTTTGAAACTC
>OX393573.1:9063979-9158979 GCA_947652115.1 Blastomussa wellsi
ACCAAGGAAGTGGGTAAACTAGGTCGACGCATCCGACAAGAACCCGTGACCGTTCGCGGTGCACCCGACGACGAGGAAGACGACGACGTACTCTTAAACGCGCCTTTGGAAAACATGCTAAAAGAAATAGTCAAAGCCAACAAGGCGACAGCTGCAGCAGCAGCAGCTGTCGCCTTGTTGGCTTTGACTATTTGTTTTAGCATGTTTTCCAAATGGTCAGCTCTTGAATCTCTTTACGGTGGCCAATTGACACTATCAACCCAGTTGATAAAACCAAATTACATTTGAAAAAGAGACTGACATGAGGCGACAAGGGCATCAATCGTCTGGATCGGGTTGCAAGAAACCACGACATCGATTATTCTCGTGCCAAGAACCTACAAGGCAAGTGGGCAGCGGACGCTAAGATGATAAGTACGATAAACAAGTTACCCGGCAAGAAAACCATGACAGAACGCATCGTAAGACGTATCATGCAAGCAAAGAAAAAACTCAATTTGTAAACGCAACAAAGTCTTTTATTGTTCACCGTGTAGCTGCTACAAAAGAAAAAACATCATTTAATTTTTCACAATGTTGTAGTCACAAATTTCATTTCTTCACAAACTTTTTCAGCCTCTTCGATCTTGGCCTCGCATGCTTCCTTGAGGGTGTGGTTACCCACGATAATCTCGTATTGTCCTCCTCCTCCTACAAGATGGGTATTGCATTTTCTCAACAGTTCACTCGGTTCTTTTATGATCTCTTGGATGCGTTTCATCTTTTCTTCGTATTCCTCCAATCGGGCCCGCTTTCCCCACTCCAGAAGGGCGTAGTAATTGAATTCGATTCTGTCAAACATGCCGGGCAGCGAACTTTGACTCAACGTGATCATGTCCAGGCACATTTCTTTCAGGGTTCTTGGCAGCGGCATCTCGACACGGTCAACAACAAAAGACTTTGGAGGCAGTTCAGGAGTCGTTCCTTTTTTATAAGGTACTGCACTGGTGCTCATTCCCTCTCGGTCGTCTTTTATGGGGTACCCCTCCTTGTGGAGTGCTTCTTGCAGGGTCTTGTACTGGGGGGTGCCCCATGACAGTGAGGGAGTGAGTACTACACCTTATAAAAGGTCACTCGAATCTTTGATGTTCACTGTGAAGGAAATGCTTGCAGTAAGGACCTTTACAAATACTGATTGGTGCTTTTCAGACTCACCGGTGATTGGTGCCTTTCGATCCGTTCGAAAAGTGTAAGAGACGCGAACGCAGGGCGTGCAATTCAAACGTTCTAGTTCATGATGAACATTTCACAAAGACGAGCCAGATCGCTGAGTCCTACCCGCCAAAAGGTAGGACGACCATCTCGTTCCAGTTCTGTTCCGGCTTCGGCCCGTTCCTTCAGGAACGACAATTCTTTGGCTTCGGCCCGTTCCTTTAGGAACGAAAGAAAAAGATCTTTCTCTGACGACGACGACGAATGGGTTCACGATCCTTCGCGCGCCGCCATGTTGGACAATGAAGAAGAAGACGACGACATGTGGGTCTTAGATCCTTCGCTCTATGCCATCTTGGATGGTGAACATCGACAGGTGGGTGGTTGTCCGACCTTGTTGGATTTTCAGCTCCGCCCTGTGGGACCGCGCAGGACCTGGCGTCAAGTCCTAGACCGCCAACGGTTCCAGGCCACGCTACGCCAAAACCGAGACCCGACGCCTGGCGACGACTTGGGCCGTGAAGTGACCGAGGACCTACGAAGAACCATTCGTCACCAGATCGCCCGGGGCTCGACTTTGCAGCCCCATTCCACTCTGCCCTTCACGCTGCAGTCGGACGCTTTCACCCACGACTTCCAGTCCACATCCTTCACCGTGGAGGAGTTTGAGGATAGCAGTGATCGGTTGCGTCCAAACTCAACTCGAACGAACAGTTCAAAGCAGACGACTCCTTCACCATGGAGACGACCTTCATCCGTACGCCTGGTCGTGGCAGCGGCAACGGGAAGAAGCACCGACCCGGACGCGAGGTGGTACAAAAATTTCTGGCGCGTAAAAAGTCTGTCGTAGTCATAAAAAACGAAGACGAGTTATGTTGTGCCAGAGCCATCGTCACCATGTGTGCCTACGCAGACGAGGGGCATTCGGTCCACGACTACGAAAACTTGAGAAAAGGTCGTCCCGTACAGACCCGTCTGGCCAAGGACTTACACCAGCTGGCCAGTGTACCCGAGGGACCTTGCGGTATTGCAGAACTCAAAACGTTTCAAGCGGTTCTTACCGGATACCAGATCAAAGTCATGTCTGTGGACAAACCACACTGCCCCCAAACAGATCCTCCTCGTCAAGGTCAACGCGCACTACCACGGGTGCAACTCGTATGGCGCGTTGCTGTCCAAATCGTATTACTGGCACGACTGCGATCGAGGCTACGACGTGGACGACATAGATCATCATCCGTTTAAAGGCAAATGGTGCCGTTCTTGCGAGAAGAGCAATTGCCCTGACTTCACCTCGGCCAAAGGTGCTCTTAAACCCGGTTCCTTTCCGTCTCCTTCTCTTTATTGCAACCTCTGCCATCGTCGTTTCTTCGGACAGACGTGTTTCTCGTCACAATTTAAAGAAACAGAGAAGAGCCGTTCCTTGTGCGCAACCAAGAAAAAGTGTCTTTCGTGTTGCAAGACGTACGAGGTTGCCTCCAAAGAAAAGAAAAGCAGAAAGGGATACACACACAAGTGCGGGTGGGACAAGTGCCCGTTCTGTGAAAAAGAGGTAGAACTGGCAACGCACAAATGCTACATCCAACCCGTAGACCCAGAAAAAGACGAACCGAAATTGATGAAGGTACCTTCGGACGGTCAGGCGTGGGTCGAAAAGCCGAAACCATTCTTCGTGTACGCGGACTACGAAGCCGTCACCGACACCGACGGTGTTCAAACAGCCATCCTCGTGTGTGTTGAGCCAGAAGATGAAGATGACACCCTCTCCTACGGTCCATCATGCACCGCGGACTTGATGGTGTACCTAGACGGATTAACTGTAGACGAATACGGAGACATACGCAAGGTCATCTGCGTCTTCCACAAATTCAAGGGGTACGATGGCATGTTCATACTCAAGCACCTGTACGACACTCATCGTACCGTGGAAAACCAGATCTGCATCGGGCCCAAAGTCCTCTCCCTCTCTACTGGTGAAATCACGTTCAAGGACTCCCTCTGCTTTCTTTCTTTCCCTCTCTCGGCCTTTCCCAAAACCTTCGGAATCACCGAACAGTGCAAGGGCTTCTTCCCACATCTGTTCAACACGGCGGAAAATCAAGATTACGAGGGACCGATGCCTGCAGCCGAAACGTACGACCCAGAAGGGATGCCTGCTGCGTTCGAGACGTGGTACGCCGAAGGGGTCGACAACGACTACCACTTCGTTCTCAAAACAGATATGGAAGCGTACTGCGTCTCGGACGTAAAACTCCTAAAGGCAGGCTGTCAAAAGTTCCAGGAGCAGTTTGAGCAGTTTTCAATCCTATGGAGAAGTGTATCACCATCGCCTCGGCCTGCAATCGTTACTGGAGGAAGAAACAACTTGCAAAGAACACCATCGCAGTAGAACCACCTGGCGGTTGGCATGGCTTCACCTCGAACAAATCCATCAACGCTCTCAAGTGGTTGGCGTGGCAAGAGCACAGATTGAGAGCGAATGCTTCTCCGTCCTGTGAACCAATCGCCGACCGCATACGACACGCCTTCAACGGTGGTGAAGTGCGCGTGTTGATCCCTGCCCGTTCGTATATGGTGGACGGTTTCGATCCAATCACCAACACCGTCTACGAGTTCCACGGATGTTTGTGGCACGTTTGTCCCACTTGCTTTCCCTAGCGAAATCACAAGAGCATCCTCAGTGAACGTACCTTTGGCATGGAAACCGAAATGTCCAAACCGTTCGTGGGCCGTTCTTGTGTGTGTCAACACTCTCCCGAAGAACGCATGCTCACCGGTACGTGGTGTACGCCCGAGCTCGTCAAAGCCGTAGAGATGGGTTACACCATCATCACCATCCACGAGGTGTGGCACTTTCCAGCGGAACAGCGAAAGACCGGACTGTTCGCAAACTACGTCAGCACGTGGTTGAAGGCCAAGCAAGAATCGGCGGGATATCCTCGTGGCCTCACTACTCCACAACAACAGCAGGAGTACGTAGCCAACTACGAGGAGCACGAGGGTATCTCGCTGGACCCGTCCCTCATCACGAAGAACCCAGGCCGAAAAGCAACAGCAAAATTGATGCTGAACTCGTTCTGGGGCAAATTCGGGGAAAACCTGGACAAACCAACTACCGTTGCCATCTCGACACCAGCCTCCCTCTTCGAAGCCGTCTCCAACCGATTGTGGCACATTCACCAAATCCGCATCTGCAACGAGGAGTTGTTAGAAGTAGTTTACACCAACATCTCTTCGAACCAAATAGACAACGGGAAGAGAAACGTGTTTGTGGCAGCCTTCACAACCTGCTGGGCACGCTTAAAACTGTACTCGTACCAAGAGAAGCTCACCACCCAAGTCATCTACTTCGACACGGACTCTGTGGTGTACAAGTGGAAACCAGGTCTCGTCGACATTTCCCTGGGAGAATTCCTCGGAGACATCACCGACGAACTGGAAGACCATAGACGACCAGACGACTACATCACAGAGTTCGTGTCGGGTGGCCCAAAAAACTATGGTTTCGTTTCAGACCAGGGTCAAGTACGCTGCAAGGTGCGAGGGTTGTCGCTGAAATCCGTACGTGGTTCGGCACAACTGAACTTCTCCATCCTTAAAAGAAACCTGTTACAGGAACTCGCAGATTCCCGAACAGATCGCAGAAACGGTGATAAACCCGGACTTTTTCACACGGGATCCTGCCACGAAAAGACTAAACGTATCACCGCGAACCAAACGGTACGGTCTAGTCTTCGATAAGAGAGTGGTAGACTCAGAAACGTTCACGTCCTACCCGTACGGACACAAGCAGGACTTGGACGAAAAGGACGTGGAGATGGCCTCGCTTCTATGTGATTTCTAAATATTGTAAATATCGTTGGGTTTTGTGAATACTTCCTACAACGAGTCGGGGTGGCACTCCGATGATATCCTTTTCCACTCTTTTCGCTAGGTCAGGGATCCCAACACGAGTCGCGGGTAACCAATCCCCGAGGAGTGCCCCATCTAGCGAAAGGACTGGGAAATAATACGCTCCCTTGTGGAGTGGGGGACCGGAAAGCCACGATGAGGTAACCTAGTCGCTGATTGGTCAGTTCCAGATCGAGGCTACATCCACCTATTTATTGATGCGATCCAAAACATTCTTCCTTTTTACAACATGGCCCCTTGCAGTCACAACCTCTACGCTCCACGCGTCTACGCAGTGACGTCATCCTTTTATCGATTTATATCGATTAGCCCTGGAAATCCGTGAGACGGGTCCAGATCCTCTGTTGAGGACTTGGGCTCAGTTTTCCACTCGTGGGCGCAGCCATCTTCTATTCCAAATATGGACACTACGACCGCTAAAAAGGTTGAAGTATCGGGTAATTTCGTGAGACGCTTTCTGATTGGTCGTGATTGGTTACGGACCAAATAAGCGCCATTTCCCGATGGTTCAATGGCGCTTTACAGCAATAACTAAAAAATAAAAAGTTTAAACATGGTAAAAACAGGTCAGTAGTTTACATAGGAACAAAGAAAAGGGTCTGTTTTAAGATGTCGTTTAAAAATGTTAACTGAGTTCGAACTTTTTACGGCCATAGGGTAACGCGTTCCATAGACGTGGGGCAGCCACTGCAAAGGACCGGCCTCCGTAATTTTTATGATTATAAGAAGGATTACGAAGCAGATTTTGTGTAGACGAACGTAGCGGTCTTGCTGGACGGTAATAAGGATAAGGAAACCAGTAAGAGTGAAGAATTCGCTTTATCTGTCTGGTAACAAGGAATTGTACAGAATTTACAGGAACAAAATTGTTTATATTTCACGTCAGTCAAAAAGGATATATTTTCATACGTTTTTCTCTGATAACTTACATAATATGAAACAAACTTGGGCCTGTATTAATGATCTAATTAATCGTGGAAAGAAAAAGTCTAGACGCTTTTCCTCTGTTACGTGCCCAACCAGAGGTAGCTTAACATATGACCCTATGGAAATCACTAATATTTTCTTCTGTTGGACACAGACTTGCGTGCAATTTGCCACCATCTTATCGTCATTTTAGTGAATACCTACCTGGAAATTATGAGAAGTCGTTCTTTTTTTATCCAGATACACCAACTGAGATTGAGAGGGAGATACTCTCTATCCCTCTCAATGACGGCGCATGGTTTGTATTCCTGCCCGAATCGCATTCTTCGCTCTGCCAGACATATTCTGTCTATCCCATTGGCGAAACTAATCAACTTGTCAGTTACTTCAGGAGAGTATCCCTCTAAATTAAAATATGCTAAAGTCATTCCAGTCTACAAAGATGATGATGAGACTGACCCGACCAACTATAGACCAATTTCTTTATTATCTAACTACAATCGCATCTTTGAGAAAGTAATGTTTAACCGATTAAAAGCGTTTATTGAATTTATTGATAAAAATGAAATTCTTTATAGTTCGCAGTACGGTTTTCGAGATAAACATTCTACTCAACATGCAATACTTGATATCGTCAACTCCATACAAGGGAACATGGACAATAAACTATTTTCATGTGGTATTTTTATCGACTTAAAGAAAGCTTTCGATACAGTTGATCATTCAATCTTGCTCAACAAATTAGATCACTATGGAGTCCGAGGCATTGTAAACGATTGGTTTTCATCATACCTATTTAAGCGCACTCAAACAACTGAGATCAAGTCGTTTATCTCTGATAAGAAAATTGTCCGATGTGGTGTTCCACAAGGCTCAGTGCTGCGTCCTCTTCTATTTCTGATATTTATTAATGATATTCCAAACTCTTCACAGAATTTAAATTTTGTTCTATTTTCGGATGACACAAACATGCTTCATGCTGATAAACATCCCAAGTCCCTCGAGGAGACCGTAAACAAAGAGCTGAAAAATGTATGTGAATGGATACATGTAAATAAGCTGACACTTACTATTAAGAAGTGTGACTTTGTTATATTTCGACCTACACAGCGATCGCTAAACTATGAGATTGAACTCAAATTAATAGACAACAGCACCAACACGCCGTCAGGTCTAGAATGTAAGGAATATGTTAAGTACTTATATCGCTGTTATACGATATACGTTAAGTACTATATCGCCGTGAAGATTAGTAAAATTGTTGGAGTAATATCTCGTCTAAGACACTTCGTTCCATTCTGTACTTTGAGAAGCATATATCAGTCCCTCGTACTTCCCTACTTGACATATGGTTTGACTACTTGGGGCCAAGCCGCAAATACCCACCTTAATAAATTATTGTTTCTTCAAAAACGTGCACTACGTTTGATGTATTTTCTAAATCCAAGATCTCATGCTATTCCTTCTTTTATTTCTTCAAAAATATTACCCATTCACCTGCTTACACTCGATGTATGTTGTTTCAAATAACTCTGCTCCAAAAAATATTTCTGATAAATTTATCAAGACCAGCATGATTCATACACAACACGAGGGCTGCATCTTGTGGCAAATATCATATTAAATTTTCACGTTTAAATCACCAGCGGAATTCTTTTTCATGCTTTGGCACGAAAACATGGAATTGTCTCCCATCTCGAGTATGTAATCTACCTAAACTGGTGTTCAAGAAATCAATTCGCAAAGCTTTATTCGCAGCTTTAGAAGGCGAGGAGGATTACATTGAGGGACCTAACTTACTATCCAAAATTAATTTATATATTACATAACTTTGTGTAGCAATTCACTGTTAATCTCTTCGCCTGTTTAGTTTGCTTAGTTTATTAAGCTACCTATTACCAATCAATTGTAACCATAATTATCTCCGGATGCTAATGATTGTATTTTATCTATAGTGGGAGGCGCAGTGGCCTAATGGTTAGTGCGCTGGACTCCGGACCGGACGGTCCGGGTTCGAGTCTCTAGCGGGGCACTGCGTTGTGTTCTTGGGCAAGACACTTTACTCTCACAGTGCCTCTCTTCACCCAGGTGTATAAATGGGTACCGGCGAATTTACTGCTGGGGGGTAACCCTGCGATGGACTAGCATCCCATCCAGAGGGGAGTAGAAATACTCTCTGTCGCTTCATGCTACAGAAATCGGGATAAGCTCCGGCCTGATGGGCCACTAGGCCCGGCTGCAGACTTACCTTATAGTTTATTCCTGTCATTGTTCATAGTCTATTATTTGAAGCTTACAAATTGGTTTATTTTGTTCTTTTCTTTTTCTCCCTGCACAACTCGCTTCGACTAGCTTACGCTATATTCGAGTTGCCCATGTTCATCTGTTAATTGTTTAATATTAATAAAGTCTATTGTTGTTGTTGTTGCTGTTGTTGTTGTTGTAGTAGTAAGAAAGTTAGTCAGATATATATGTAGGAGCTTGGCCATTCCATAAGGAGTGGAGTTATATGATCGTACTTGTTGGACTGATACACAACCCTGGCAGCACAGTTCAAAACCCGCTGAAGCCTTTAGAGTAAAAAGTTTGGTAAACCGAAAACAAGACTGTTACAATAGTCGATCTTTGAAGTGACAAATGTGTGTATAATGGAGTGATATTATTTCTCGTATCATTTCACAGTAAGATCTCCAAACACCTCATAAATATTTATGTACCAGCTCGATCGCATGAGTGACTATCAAGACTATCAGGGCTAAGGAATTCCGAGTGGACCAAGTGATGATCTGCTAACTCTCCTGTGAGCCAATTCAGATAATGTGATGATTTATTTGGGAGGCTAGAGGTTCTATAATCCATGCATTATTTAGTTGTGTGTGACATATTGCACAAAATGATGATGGCGACTGGTACATTTACCTATAATGCTTTGCTCGCGAAAACCCTAAAAGAGCGTATTAAAACACAAAGAAAAGTTGTAAGTCATTCAAACTCGGCAAGAGAAATGTTTTTAGTACAAGGAACGACCTCCGTTAAACCATACCTTCCTATATGCCCAGTGGGCTTTGTTTGGCTTGCAAGGTATTATGGTAAAATGTACAGTCGCCATCTTTTTTCTTACAGTGGATTGTAACCTCCAAAATGAATCATCATGTGATCTGAATTGGGTGGGAGCAAGGATGTAAACACGTAAGCTGAATCCGTCTATCAAATCATTTTCAAGTTCCAACGACAACACAAACAAATAATCATAACATGATGGGCGTTACTAAATGCTTAGTCAAATATGGATAGAAGAATCGTTCAGCGGAGCGAATCATTTTTATTATAATTTCATGGTTGACTTATCAAGGGAACCTCCTGGTTACAATCTCCCTAGTTATACCTAACAAACGAGGCTGTTCTACAGGAGAGTTTAATTAGGAGATCATCCCTCGGAACTCCTGAGCCCTGATAGTCTTGATAGTCACTCATGCGATCGAGCTTTTACATAAATATTCATGAGGTGTTTGGAGATCTTACCGTGAAATGATACGAGAAATAATGTCACATCTTCACCTATCCGATCGCGTCCTGTTACTCCCCCCCCCCCCCCTCCCCACCCCGTGTCTGTCCAAGACCTGCCAACTCTCACGGTTGTGCCGTGAGACTCACGATTTCTTGTCATCCCTTTTATCCCTTTTATTTCTTTTATTTTCTAATAATTATTTTAACAAATTGGACATGCCCACAGGTAGCTAGCTAATCTAGGTGGGTCATGTCTTAACTAAAAAGAAAAAGGTAAGTATAGAAGTTAACAGAAATCAGGAAATTAACCAGAGAGAGTACGTATACAAGTTTATAGAAATCAAAAATCTGGAAGTTAACTAAAAAGAATAGGTATAGAAACAAAAATACAACATTTAGAACACGAGGTGAGGTTTTTGGTCTGCCCTTTGACCGTCCATCTAATAAATCGTCGTCCTGCTTCCGTTCCCTCAGCGTCTGGTTCATTAAGGAACCATGCAAGAGATTGACGGTAGTTCTCTTTCGATTTGACTTTCTGGACAGGGACTGGATCAAACATTTTTAGAACGTTGTTTGTTGTCCCTCTTTTTTGCCTTGGGGGTGCTCTGGGTCTGTAGGGTTTTGGAAGCAGAGGTTCGGGCAGACGCTCTAGGGCTTCCGGGGGTATGCGTTCATCAAACACATTCCGAATTTCGGGTTTTATTTGTTCTAACAGTTTTTCAAAATCAATTTCCGCGAGTGCTTGTTCTAAATCCTGCCACGTTGCTTGCTCAGCCATCGTATAATGTGCGGGGAAAATAATTTGCTTTTAATGCAAATATCTAACTGGTTGTTTTTTAATGTGTGCAAATCTCTAACTGCTTGCTCTTTTGTCAAGTTTGCAAGACATCAGCTCGTGCAAAACAAGTTCATATTTTTTCTTTGCTTTTTTCTCTATGCGAAGAAGCCACTGTTTTAGCGAGAGCCCGCCGCAATGCGCGCATAGTCGGTAGTCGGTCAAAACTCCGATGCCACAGCTGCGCATGGTGCGGGCTTTTGCATTCCTTTTTTTTATTTGCCAGTTATGCTGCGAGCAATATTTTCCGTCACACTTTTTACCGCAGTTCTTTTGCCGATTTCGCAGCAACCACATGCAGTTGTTTGCTCCGTGTACCATTTTTGTTGTATCACAGGGCGCCGCCGCTTCTGTCTAATTGTCCGAACCTACCAGGGTTGTCCTTCTTCGACAATTAGTATAGCCGGAGGAAAACAAATACAACTTTTTACCCACCGTAGATATACCTATTTCGGAACCCATCAACAGCGCAGTTTGTTTGCATCTTTGCTTCCATATTTGTTAAAACGAGATTGCTTCCTCCGCCAAGGCGGAGCAGGGTCCTCAGACGTTTCGAAATCTCGTCTTCACCGATAGGAAGCGATGTGCAAACTGGCTGTTTTTCGCTGTTGGGGGGTTCCGAAATAGTCATAGCTACGGTGGGTAAAAAGTGGTATTTGTTTTCCTCCGGCTATACTACTCGCCCCAAAGAGGGAATTTTCTGTGTTTCAGAGTGAAAAACAAGGCCTTGGGATTTGTAAACAAGTGCCGCGATTCGTGAAGACGGGCCACGATTTTCTTGTACATGTTGCACGTTCGGATTAAGGAAAAGATGTCTTTGTAGGACCCCAAGAGTTCACTAAAAGATGGACAGAAAACAGATTCTGATTGGTTCATTGGCCCTAATTTACTGGAGAATAATAGGAAAACTAAAATGTCTTCAGAGAGGGAGGGAAAAGGCAGCGCGTGCTTTTCCCGGCCGGTTTTGGCCGGGATGGAATTTCGCGCGGCCGGTTTCGGCCGGCACGGGAGCCCATGGATTAAGTTCATCTAGACCCGCACTTTTTAACCTGTGGTTACCACTAGTTTAATTTTAAATGCATTTCTCCGGTGTCCGAGAGTAATTAAAATCACAATCTTTCCAGGGAAGCATGCGCAGTACAGACCCTCTTACGTATTCTCCCCACTCAAACTGTTGCTGCGCGGGTCGTGATTGCTTCATATGACGTATAGACGACTGTTTTTGGAGAACCCTTTAAGCAACAAAATGTTCAACAAAATGCCTCGTCCATGAAACGTTTTCACCTTCCTCGTCACACTCGACGTAACAGAAAACTTATTCCACTAGATTTAAAAACCAAATTTAGTCAAGACATTTTAATTCTTAACACAAATGGCGTTTAAACATCAGCTGTTGCACTTGCAATTTTTCAAAGCGCCGTCATGGGTTAATTTTTGATGTTGATTTAACTTAAAAACAAACGCAGGGAGAGGCGTTCGAAATGAAGTATAAATTTTAACGATGAATGTGTGATTCGTGGACCTGAGAGTATATAGCACCTAACATTAGGGTACATAAAAAAGTACATGAAAGAAAACACTTCCTATAGTTGATGATAGTACACTTCACGAGAGTCACGACAAGGAAGCTAAAATAAATCATCGGTAAACACTAGGCATCTTGCATGCTCTTACATCAGTTAGTTCTTCTCAAGTTGCTTTGTATGTTTGTATTTCCAAGACGTCCTTTAAATATATATAAATATTCATAGACTAAACTGCCACGGTTGGTGTGAATACTGAGATCAGTTAACTTACCTTGGAGCTTGTATCAGATGCTTTAAAAGCCGACTGGCTTAACAAACAGCTTGCAAACACAATGTAAATGTAGTCAAGTTATGACGAGTCGTTCATTCATGGCGTAATCATTAAATATTGATGTATCTTGGCTCTAATTAAGGTCTTACTTATCATGACAGAATTAAAATAGCTGGCTAATCGTTTCAGTACTTCGTTTTATATTGTATTATGTTTTTTTAGTATTTTACGCCAGGTTATAAGCCATCCAACCACCCGCAAACACGCATTAGCTAATTCATATTTAATATCCATTTCGATTGATTATTCCAGGGTCAGTACAATGAAAATATTAATGAGAAATAAAACAATTTGCAAACGTGTTTGATCCAGCTAAACCGCTTGGTGAAGTGTTCATCCTATCTACAATGCAAACACTCTCGTTTGCGAGTCGCTTTGTTTTATTTAGTTTCGTTTTAATATCTTTTCTACCCTTTGAAATGAATAAATTAGGGTATGATCAACGATAAATACCGACATTTTTTTCGTAATGAGTCTGTTCCAAATGTGTGTTTCATATTTCTAGAACGGGGTGAGTGGTATCATAACACTGTTAAATTAGCTTGCAGATAAAATCGAAAGGGCAAATTTATATTGGCTATGTCGTGATGAAGGTCGTCGTAAAAAAAGAATAAAACCAACTTCCTTTCTTACCTGAAGTCGAAAATGTTTCGATTGATTCGAACAAACAAACGTTTCCAATATGCCTCATATACGTCGACCAGCTGGCTGTTTTTGGTTTCTTATGTTAAGTGGATTGCAGGTGAAAGGAAGTCGCAATTACCACTTTTATGTTAATCCTTCATATGAAAGCCAAGTGTAAATGATAAAATAACATTTTTGTCAGTTCGGTGGCTTATTGGTTATACAGTGCTATTTGTGTGGATTCTTGAGCTCAAAGATGAACTGCTTTCGAAAAACCTTGTGGTTGCCGACTTTTTTGATAATTGAGAAAGATATATTTATCTTTCAGAGCACTTAAGGCGGATGGGATTTGTGAATATTTCTGAAAAAAAAAAAGACCAAAGGCTTTGCTGTTATGAAAATTCTAGATGTTTTTCAGTATCGGAAACGTGATGAACTTTGTTTTTGCGGTAAAAATGTTCTAAGATGATCACCTCCGACGTCACATCATTTGATTGCAACCAATCAGTACACAAAGCGCAACTTAATTATTGTTTCTTTTCCAGAAATTAATATTAATAAAGAAAGACATCTTCATACCCCATACAAAGTTGTCTTAAACTTTAGCGAGGAATTTCAAGCTACAAAATGAAACTCTAAATTATAAATTTACACTAAAACACCAATATATTAAAAAATTAACAAAAGTTTGAATAAGAATAAAGCTTCGGTCGTCATATTAAACAACTGAGCCAGGTGCTGCAATTAATATAATCGGCGGCAAGCCATTGTCATCAATCTACCGAGAAATAATTAATAAAGAAGGTGGCAATCATAGACAAAAACAAAAAAGTGGTCTGCTTTTAAGAGAATTTTTAAAACAGAAAGTTTCAGTATAGAATAGATGGCACCTCTTCCATTACAGATCTCTCCTCGGCTGCTTCATGCGAAACGATGACCCGGGAGGGATCTGGGGAGAGAAAAGGTCCTTTTGAAATACCCCATTCTCGTCCCCAGAGCCGCTTGTCCCTCTTAGCCGGCTGGGCCTGTGCACGTGACTCTGGGGACACATGATTTGATTGGCTGAAATGAAACAAAGGGAGTCCAATCGCATCAGCCGTTTTAAAATCCCTTGTCATTAGCACGTTTACAACGGTAGATGTGATTGGACTCCCTTTGTTAAATTTCAGCCAATAAACCATGTGTCCCCAGAGCCACTTGTTACTCGTGCACAGGCCCATCCGGCTAAGAGAGACAAATGTCTCTGGTGACGAGAATGGAAATACCAAAGTAAACGAGACTTTCCTGAAGTTGGATTGGGAATTTGTGAGTCATTGGTCGGGAGCGAAGGAGTCATGCGAGAGAGCACACTGAGCAGCGGGAAAGTCAGTATTTAACAAGTGTGAGTACTCACACATCTCTTATAGGACATGGGAGGGTACATGACTCCTTCGCTCTCGATCAATGGCTCAGAATCTCAATCAAACTTCACCCTACAGGTAAGTCTCGTTTAATTCGGGTATTCTCTTTCCCCATTGGTCGCTACGGAGTCACGTGAGATTTAAAGCAGTGTGAGTGCGAAAACTCTGTAATAAAAGTGAAAACAAATTCCATGAACATGGCCACCTTTAATAGTTAATTACCAACTGGAAGTAACCAACTACAAACATGATAACTCATTACTGACGGCGCTGACCCGAGAGCATGGCTATTAACATGACAACTTTCAATGTTAACCTCTTCAATCTAGGGGCCCGAGTTTAGCTAGATAGTCTAGCACCACATTGACATCCCACGTTTCTTGATACCTTGGTAGAGAGGGTCTAGATTCAAAGACCCCTTGATGAAACGACAGACCAGAGGATGTTGTCCAAAAGAGGAATGCCCTTTTAATGCACAAATGTGATAGTTGAGATAGCACTCCATGCAGTGTTCAGGGCACTGTACCCAATCCCAGTTTGATACAGTTCTGCAAGAAAATTAATTCATTTTTCTATAGCTGCTGAGAAAAGGATCAATCTTCCTCGCACTACGGTACTTTTCCCATTTAAAAATGAAGGCTTTATACAATTATTTAGTACCCATTATCTAGGACGATGATGAGTGAGGTAGCGGATTCCGATAGAACTCTATTTCTGAGGATTCCAGGACAATAGACATAGAAGAAGCTGAACTTAGCCATGAGCAATACTTAGCTATTCTCCCTGTTCAATGCACCAGTTGCAAATGGTTTCGTTTCTCTGAATGAGTTGTGCCCATTTCACCTATATATGTCAGATACCGCAGTCATATTGTCAATTTGTAAAAGTACATGCTTTTCAGACAACTGAGTTTGAAAAGCTTTCAGTGCAAAAAACTATAGCCAGCATTTCAAGGTAATTGGGGTATATGATTTGCTGACTCAGCTGGGGTCCAATTCCCCCCAATTTTAGCATCATTCAATATGCCTCCCCTGCCTTCTTGGCTGGCATCTGGATATAAGGTGATCTCAGGTTGAGAACCATGAATTGGTTTATGCAATAAGTCGGCTGATTTTAGCCACCGCTGCAAATTTAGTCGTGATGCTATGGTTCAGATAATTGCATGAACGAATCAATAGGCACAGAGTAATAAGCATCTTTATTATATGGCCGTGTCTCACGTGGACTGGAAACTAACGAATTCACGAATTTGTTTGGCTAAAATCGATATTGACCGCGGTCTAGATTTTCCCATCTAGACCGGCATCTAGACCGGTTGCATTTTGGGGTCAGAAAGTTACAAACAAAACAGGAACACATTGTCTCCTTTTTGTCTAAAAAATACTAAATGAAAAATGAAAAAAGCTTGACAAGAATAAAAAGTAAAGATACGACCACATTTTTGCAAATTTAAGTTCAGCTCATGGCCGTTCGCAAACGAAATGTCAGCGAGAACGAAGCAGGGTCGTTAAGCAAATTTAAGTTTCCGCTTGGCCATATAATAAACATCTTATTAACCGAGGTTAGTCGGTCTGAATGGGAGAATCTTGACCTCGGTCGTGAGTACAGACCTCATTGCGTTCGGTCTGTACTCACGACCTCGGTGTAGATTCCATACAGACCTCCCGCTCGGTTAATAAGTGCTAATCAAGATCTATATGGAGGCCATATAGCAGCCTGATTTAACCATATTAAACCATATTATTATCCAAAAACTTGGCCAAATTGATCGTCATAACACACGCTGTGCGGGCCGCAACGGCCCTGAAGTTGATTGGTTCACGAGATTAATTTAAACCAATCAGATTACGTTCAGACCGTTTGAAGCGGGAAAACCATCGAGGTGCGTACGAGCGAACAGCAAGCTTTGAAGTTCAGTTTCACACAAAACGCATAGTTTTCAGAGAGAAAAATCGTATGGCGCGCCTTTGCAGTCAATATTCAAACAATTTAATATGTAATGCAACTATTAAATTTCTGTGCCATATTTTTTATTAGTAGTATATAAAACCACAATTTTGGAGCAGCAAGATACAGCCCGATTTCCATATAGCGCACCAAATAAATCGCTAAAAAACACCACCAACAGTATCACAAATAAAATCAAATATTTAACCACAAAATGTCACAAATACAGTCAAATAAAGCCGCTTACCCATCAATCGCGGCTGTTTTAATTTTTGCTTATTTACCCTTAAGACAGGTCAAATCGGGGCAAAAAACAAGACAAACATGTGAAAATCAAGAAATTCATAAATTTACTTATTTCAGCAGACAAATTATTAATGAAATTTTAACTTTTTGATTTTGTGATTTTTCATTGAAGTCAAAATTAAATTTTTAAATTAACAAATAACAACACTTTTCACGCAATAAATGAAGGAATTATCACTTAATTTTTAAAACCTCGGATAACTACAATACCCCTTATCCAAACACCACTTATTAAATGATTTTCGTCCACCCTTAAATCTGTCAATTACTCACTCATTTTTAATTCTATGCACAAATTCTTTATCACGTTCACCGGATCTTTGCTTTCCTTGTTTTGGTGGTTTAATTTCATCCCCCAATAGTTTAAATCCAGTTTTTACATCAACTTGATATGGATTACTTTTTGGTGGGACACTAAGGTCTCCAAAATGACCAAAGAATCTTTTTAACCCCTTGCTAAACGTACCTTCATCATCATCGTCAGTTGGTCTTAATAAATTCATGGCACCCTTATTCATTAATTTTACTTGTTTCGTCGTCATCATTTTATTACCTCCACCACTTGTTTCTCTTACAAATCTACTTTTTTTCCTACCACTCACACAAACAGATTTTTCTATTAATCTTCCATTATTCGCCCTATCAGTTCTAGGATTTTTACTTCCTGTTATTTTTTTCTCAGTTAAGCAAAATGATTCCATCAGTGTGTAATAAATATATTATCTAATTATATAATATAGTGATGTGCAAAATTACTGATACATTCAATTCATTTTATGGTACAACAGAACGAGTCTACGAGCCGTCTGAAAAAACAGCATGTTGCCCAGAAAATCGAGTAATCTATGACAATTATTTATATGTTTGCTCCTCTTGTGGTCTAATTCAAAGTTATTACATGATTAACGACTATTATGAAGGCTTTTATCAAAATATTTATAAATTATCCCGTAAATCAGTGTATAATAGAAAATATCATATAGATAACACTCTTCGCGACATTCGATATAAGCACCGTATATTTTTCACTGAAGAAGAGAAACAAGCAATCAACTCAACCTTCAACCACCTGGATAAATCCTTCCGTGAACTTTACCCAGAAAGAAAACGTTTCATTAAATTTTCTTACATCCTTTATCAAATTTTTAAAAAACTAGAAAGTCCAAAAATTATTTACTTCTCAGACAAATGTAACAAAATAAGTAAGCGTACAATTTTAAATTATAATAAAATGTGGAACAAAATGACTACGCATATATTCGATTGTACTTCACGTCATACTTCTTAACAACAGCTGCAATATCTATCACCAAGTCATCCTTTTGATTCATAACCATAGTTAAATGTTCTCTTGAAAAATTACCGCTTCTGAAAGCAGTCTTAATTTCTCCCATAAGATGTTGATAAGTTTGATAGGCATAACGACAGTATTTATCTTCTCATCAAAATTTTTATGTTTTTTTATACATCTGAATTATTATAGCTACAGCAGATATTCCAACTAATCCAACACCACTTGTGGCAATACTCGAAGCAATCCCTCCACTGGCAAATAAGACAGAGGCAGTGTCAGCCACAATTTTCCATTTTCTGTATTTCTTATGAGCCATCATATAACACCAACTCTTTTTATGATATGACTTGTAATATGATTTTAATTCCTCAGCTTCTTCTGGGGATAATTTATCAGAAACGTGATTGAAGTCAATTATTTTCATATATTATTAATTTACATAAAGTCCATTATGAATTTCACTGAGTAAAACTTGATGGTGCTCCACATCATCCGTGTCAAAGAATTTATCTGTTGATATTGCTATTTTTTCAGTTTTGTAATTCCAGTTTCCAAAATATATTGTTCTAATTGGAACATTACCTGAACTGAAAATTTTGCTTACTTCAGCTCCATTTACATTCATTTTAATTTTATATGTGTTATTAATTTTACAAAACCAGAGCATTAATTTTTCACCAGTATAACTGCTGACGAATGATGAAGATGCATATGTTTTACCTTTTTGAATAACTAATTGGTTTAAGGTGGTTATGAAAAAGTAAAAAAATTAGATTTCCAGATGCATCAAGAAAACTAATGGTAGGATATTTATTTTCATGCTCAAAGACAATAACAAAACTAAATTTATTTGCATCTATATTAATATTAATCTTAGCATTTTTCACATCCATACCCTTCGGTCCAAAATAGTGGTTGATATCTTTCATCAAAACTTAGACTTGAATCTGAATTACTCACATTATTTGCTCCCTTTATTTCTATACCAGATGTATTTGGATCAAATTTTAAATTTTGTGGATTTCTGAAGTCCAAAATCATCGAATAACTGAAGATAAATCCCATCATTAATCAATTTACGACCCATCTGATTTTCTTCTCCCAAGATGTCAGAATATTGCTTTAGAAGATATAAAGATACAGTAGAGTCATCATCATCGTCAGTTAAAATTCCTCTTACGATTTTAGTACTCATATTTCTCGACTCATTGAAGTAAATTTGATTATTCTTAAAATAGAACAATTCATCGTAAATCTTTCAGTCAACATCATTAGCATATCCAACAACTCCATAGAGAATAATATAGCACTCCTCCCATTGATTATGAAGTTCAGTTGGAATGTCATGTTTCAAGTCGAAATTTATATCAATATACAGTGTACCGTGATTTGAGTATTTATGAAAATGAACGATAAATTTTTTTCTAATCTCCGAAATCTTTTTGATGATTGCCTAGAGATATTATCAGAATCAGAAGTGACATTTAATTGAGTGTTAATATTCCACTTTGGGAATACTTCGAAACATAATGTATATTCTTTTTTATCAAATGAACTTAATTCAAGACTTAATCTCCCCAAATACCAATAGAATTTTCCACCACTTCCACTCTTTACTTCACTCTGTATTTCAAATTTTATTAAATCCCAATTATACCTATGAATACCCAAATCTTTATTTGCTAATATTAAATTTCTGATTTTACTTTCAGCTTTCCAATAATCAATCAATGTCATTGTGTCAGAAAATACATTAATTTTATTTGTTGATGGATTTATTAAATTAAAATCAACGCATTTTTTACTTGTGGCATCATCATCACCAGAAGGTAATCTGAGATTCACAATTTTATTTTCCCCCATATCTAAATTACCAGTCATTTTATTTTTCCATTAGTTTAAATGACATTGGCATTTCTATAGGCTAATATATCACCTATTGTTATTAATTGTGGTGAATTTAAAATATCATTTCCGTTGATATCTAATTCACCTCTCATCTACAAAGAATTATCAGAATCAAGAAGAAGTACTTTATCACTATCAGCCTTCTTTCCCAACTCACCATCAATATACCCCCTCGGCACCAATGACTTCTCATCATAATTCACGTCAGAAAAAGGTTCAGAATTAATTATATTTTTACCGCCTAGATCAAAAAATTTTCCATTCGTTCTCAGAAAATGTAAATTTAAATACTCCTTATTAACAGCACTTTTCATATCTTTCACATAATCATCATATGGACCATCATCTCTTGTATCGGGATTATTCTCCAATCAAAAAATTTTATGTCCACCTAAATTTAAATCTCCCTCTCAACATTCCCGTGTGCTATATCACTTTTGCGAGTATCAAATTTATGTTTTGTTACAGCATCACCATCTTCAGTGCCTTCGGCCATATTTGTTATTCTCTTACCATCAATATCATAATTTCCATCTGAAGTCAATTTGAATAAATTATTCATATAGCGAGCAAAATCATTTATTACTCCCATTTTATAAGAATAGTGTACATAATAATATATTATGAAGATTCCAATTCATGGAAAAGGACAAAAAAATAATTACAGACAATTACACCCATTTATGCCCCCAGATACTTTTCGTATGCTTATCTGTGGCCCATCAGGTTCAGGTAAAACCAACACACTTCTACATATGCTTCTTAAACCCCTAATTTTCTATGACGCAATATTCCTCTACGCTAAGAACCTAGACCAAAATAAATATCAACTACTCAACTCCATTCTTAAAAAATAGCACCTAACGCCATTTTCTCATCCAGTGATAATATAATTCCTATCGAAGAAATTCCCAAAGGAGATCAAAAAACTGTAATCTTCGATGACTTTGTTGCAGAGAAAAATCAGAAACCTCTAATAGATTACTTTATTCAAGGTCGTCACAAAAATTGTTCAGTTATCTACCTGTCGCAATCCTACTACTCCACTCCCAAAGACATTAGACTTAACTGCTCACATCTAATTATCTTTGACCTCCAATCAAAAAGACAGAGTAGCGTAGTAACAAAAGAAAATAATATATCAGCTGAAACATACCGAAGAGCAACCCAAGAACCTTATTCATTTCTCTACATTGACACAATTAGTAAGTCAGTGTCAAAGAATTTCAACGAACGTATTCAATAGAGTATTTTATAAAAATTCTTAATTCTTAATAACAATCTTAATTAAGATTATGTAATTAATAGATATAACATCATGTCAATTAGTAGATGGAAAGAAATTGCCAGAGAAAAAGAATCAAATGAAAAACTTATCAAAAAATTAATGAGCAAATATTTGACCATAAACTTTCACATGAAGTTTGTCAATCTAAATTTGAAAAAGTCTTTAGACCTATCACATCACGTATTGATGAAGGAATTAATATAAAAAACCTCCCCGCACCCAAAGTCTTAGCTGAAAAGGTGTTGGTGAGGATTATGACGCGGAGCTCGGAGATGATGACTTTGATCCATATGATGATGGTTATGGTCCAGGTTCATCAAAACCTCCTGATCTACCACCTTATATACCACCAGAAGATGACGATGATGACGAAGGCCTACCACCGCCACCACCACCAAGAGAAAAATGGAGTACTCCACCACCTTATAAAGATGATTATAAAAAATTTCAAAAAGAATTAAAAAAAGAACAAGAAGAATTATTTAAGGAAAGAAAAATAAGAAGATCCATTATTGGTCAAAATAAATCAAAAGGAGATGATTATGTTTTTCAACATGGTGGAAACTTTAACGGTAAATCAATTGGTGAAATTAAAGAAGAAGAAAAAAAGTTGACAAAAAGAATACATGAAATTGATCAACAAACAGAACCATCTTTTAAAAAATTTAAGAGAATTTATTATTTTGATAAATCTAAATTCGCAAAAGAACAAGAACCACGACCATTTGACCAATCTTATTTACAGTGTGGCGTCCCAAGACTGTTGTGTGACATTAGTTGTGTGACATTAGTTCCAAGACTCCCTTAGAGGGGGTTTCCTTTACTGCATGATATTTGAGAACACACGTGTCCTGTGGGGCTCGAGCGAGAGAGAGAGTTCGAAGTAAAGGCTATATTGTTGCGTTATATTAGTGTCCTCTTTTTGGCACTAAAACAGGAATAAATAAGTAAATTAAAGAAAACACCAGAACCAAAACCAAAACCAACTGATCCATTCGTGGAAGAATTAATGAAAAAATTTGAAAACACGAAAGGAAAAGACGATGACGATGAGTGGCCAGATGAAGATATAAGTGGCAGTGGTATCGTGGAACGAGACCCTCATTTAAAATTAACTGAAAGATTAGATATAATTTGTTGTTCAATATCAGCGGGTAATACATCACTTAGGATAAGACAAGAAGCAATGAGAATACTTAATTTCTTGTATAATAAAAAACGAATTAATAAACAAACTTAAAAAAACATCTTCTCTAATTATCTACAAAGTTAATATATGACAGAAATACATCTGATATTATCTTCAAGTATGGCAAAAAGACAACGCCAACAATTTAATCAAAATGCTGACGATTTTCGAATACATTTTGATAACCCCATACAACTTGACCCCAATAGAAATTACCGAATGGCTCTCGATGAAATTACCGAAATGACCTATTCATGGTGTAGTGTATTTAGACCCAGATCCCCTCTCAGTGTTGTAATACATTAGGACCCAGACCTTCGGGGATGGATAGTCGAGCACGAGCCATCATGGCCGAATAAAAGTCATCGTTGTTGTTTGGTTAAATCCTGCTGAATCCTTTCCATCACCGACTAGTTCGGGACACAACATTGGCGACGAGAATGGACGACAACGAAAGAAACCATATCAAAACATTCGACTGTCACGGCGACCAAAATACGCTTGGTCTACGATGGAAACGCTGGCTCACTGCCTTCGAACTGTTTGCAGACGGCAAAGGCCTCATCGTGAATGAGGAAAATGCAAACAACAGGCAAAGAAGACGTGCACTATTGCTCCATTTGGCCGGGACGGACGTTCAGGACATCTTCTTCACACTCCCGGACACAGGAGATGCGAAAGATTATAGGAAAGCTGTGGATGCACTAAACGCATACTTTGTTCCAAAGGTCGACACAACGTACGCTAGGCACTGCTTCAGACAGCTAACACAAGCACCTGGGGAAACAGTACGACAGTTTTCAACCAGACTAAGGCGGGCAGCAAAAGATTGCGACTACGGAGCAGACACGGACAATCAAATCCGCGATGAAATCCTTTGCAAGTGCACTAGTACGTACATCAAGCGAAAACTCCTGGAAGAAGGCCAAGGTCTTACCTTAAACAAAGCGCTCGAAATAGCCAAAAACTGCGAAAAGGTCGACACACAACTTGCTGCGATGGCTACGGAAGGACAAGGAGTGAAAGTAAAGGAAGAAGACCCAGCAAATGTAAACCGCATAGAGGAAAAAAAGAGAGGTCCTGGAAACAATTCACAACTCACCTGCTACCGATGTGGTAAAGCCGGGCATCTTGGAAAAGACCCGAACTGCCCAGCAAGAGGTCAGTCTTGTCGCAAATGTGGGTTGGAAGGACATTTCCAAGAGCGTTGCAAGACGAAGCACAAACGTGAAGGAGGAAAAAGGAAAACCAAGTACCGCAAGAGTCCCAAGGGAGGTTCCGCAAACATGGTTGATACTCAAGACGATGACGATGACCAGGAATATGCGTTTGCGGTAGGCGATAAAAGGCAAGAGAAAATTGAAGTCGTCATTGGAGGATGTAAGCTTAGTGTGATAGTGGATTCTGGAGCGAGTGCCAACATCATTGACAAGCAAACGTGGGAGTGGCTGAAGAGAAATAAAGTGAAGTGTAAATCGGCACGTTCAGACAAGAAGCTCTACGCGTATGCGTCCCACACCCCCTTGGATGTAGTGGGAACATTTTCATGTGAGGTTTCTGCGGGGAGAAACACTGCTAATGCCGAGTTCTGCGTGATCGACGGCAAGGGAGACCCACTCCTAGGAAGGAACACTGCAATCAGCCTTGGTGTGTTGAAGATCGGAATAGACATTGCAGCGGTAAACACAAGCTCGCAAAGCATTGGTGAAGCCCTGCAAGAGAAATACCCGGAAGTCTTCAGTGGCGTCGGAAAGCTGAAAGACCGAGCAGTACAACTCCACATAGATCCAAACGTGAAGCCAGTGGCACAGCCGATACGGAGGACTCCCTTCAGTCTGAGATCAAAGGTGGAAGAGAAGGTCCAAGAATTAATTAATTTGGACATAATAGAGCCAGCAACTGGGCCTACCCCATGGGTTAATCCTGTGGTTGTCGTCCCCAAGTCACAAGGAGACATTCGTCTCTGCATTGACATGCGTAGAGCGAACGAGGCAATACTGAGGGAGCGACACCCTATCCCCACGGTTGATGAAATCCTGCAGAGCTTGAATGGTAGCAAAGTATTTAGTAAGCTTGATTTGAGGTGGGGCTACCACCAACTAGAGCTGACACCTGACTCGAGAGAAATCACAACATTTGTGACACACTGCGGACTGTTCAGATATAAGAGACTGTTGTTTGGAGTTAATTCAGCCTCTGAACAATATCAACACGAGATCCAGACAACACTTGCCGGAATAGATGGGCAGGAGAACATCTCAGACGACATAATAGTGCATGGGAAAGACCACGCCGAACACAATGCACGCCTGGAGCTGGTGATCAAGAGGCTCGGAGAGCGTGGATTGACCCTCAATGCAGCAAAGTGCCAGTTCAGCATGGATGAACTAACATTTGTCGGGATGGTCCTGTCGGCAAACGGAATCAGCTGTGCTGCAGACAAGGTTGAGGCCGTCACAAGCGCGAGAGAACCTCAGAACGTGTCGGAGACACGCAGCTTCCTGGGACTGGTGAATTATTGTGGCCGATTCATACCGGACCTAGCAACCATCTCAGAACCCCTGAGACGTCTGACAAAGTCGGGAACGCCATTTGTGTTTGGAAAAGAACAGAAAGAAGCATTCGAGGAATTGAAGAAGCGCCTATCAAGCGCAGAGACTTTGGGGTATTTCGACAAAGATACCCCAACGCAAATAATCGCCGATGCGAGCCCCGTTGGGCTCGGAGCTGTCTTGACACAAGTGCACAAGGATGGACCAAGAATCATCAGCTATGCAAGCCGAAGTCTGACAAGTACCGAAACAAGATACTCGCAAACAGAGAAGGAGGCGCTCGCACTCATATGGGCTTGCGAAAAGTTCCACCCCTACATCTATGGCATCCCATTTGAGCTCATAACAGACCACAAACCACTCGAGGTGATTTACGGCCCGAGGTCTAAATCGTGCGCACGCATCGAGAGATGGGTACTTAGGATGCAGCCATACAAGTTTAAGGTCAAGTACCAACCAGGCCCAAAGACATTCCTGTTTTAGTGCCAAAAAGAGGACACTAATATAACGCAACAATATAGCCTTTACTTCGAACTCTCTCTCTCGCTCGAGCCCCACAGGACACGTGTGTTCTCAAATATCATGCAGTAAAGGAAACCCCCTCTAAGGGAGTCTTGGAACTAATGTCACACAACTAATGTCACACAACAGTCTTGGGACGCCACACTGTAAATAAGATTGGTCAAATGGTCGTGGTTCTTGTTCTTTTGCGAATTTAGATTTATCAAAATAATAAATTCTCTTAAATTTTTTAAAAGATGGTTCTGTTTGTTGATCAATTTCATGTATTCTTTTTGTCAACTTTTTTTCTTCTTCTTTAATTTCACCAATTGATTTACCGTTAAAGTTTCCACCATGTTGAGCAGACACGGACAATCAAATCCGCGATGAAATCCTTTGCAAGTGCACTAGTACGTACATCAAGCGAAAACTCCTGGAAGAAGGCCAAGGTCTTACCTTAAACAAAGCGCTCGAAATAGCCAAAAACTGCGAAAAGGTCGACACACAACTTGCTGTGATGGCTACGGAAGGACAAGGAGTGAAAGTAAAGGAAGAAGACCCAGCAAATGTAAACCGCATAGAGGAAAAAAAGAGAGGTCCTGGAAACAATTCACAACTCACCTGCTACCGATGTGGTAAAGCCGGGCATCTTGGAAAAGACCCGAACTGCCCAGCAAGAGGTCAGTCTTGTCGCAAATGTGGGTTGGAAGGACATTTCCAAGAGCGTTGCAAGACGAAGCACAAACGTGAAGGAGGAAAAAGGAAAACCAAGTACCGCAAGAGTCCCAAGGGAGGTTCCGCAAACATGGTTGATACTCAAGACGATGACGATGACCAGGAATATGCGTTTGCGGTAGGCGATAAAAGGCAAGAGAAAATTGAAGTCGTCATTGGAGGATGTAAGCTTAGTGTGATAGTGGATTCTGGAGCGAGTGCCAACATCATTGACAAGCAAACGTGGGAGTGGCTGAAGAGAAATAAAGTGAAGTGTAAATCGGCACGTTCAGACAAGAAGCTCTACGCGTATGCGTCCCACACCCCCTTGGATGTAGTGGGAACATTTTCATGTGAGGTTTCTGCGGGGAGAAACACTGCTAATGCCGAGTTCTGCGTGATCGACGGCAAGGGAGACCCACTCCTAGGAAGGAACACTGCAATCAGCCTTGGTGTGTTGAAGATCGGAATAGACATTGCAGCGGTAAACACAAGCTCGCAAAGCATTGGTGAAGCCCTGCAAGAGAAATACCCGGAAGTCTTCAGTGGCGTCGGAAAGCTGAAAGACCGAGCAGTACAACTCCACATAGATCCAAACGTGAAGCCAGTGGCACAGCCGATACGGAGGACTCCCTTCAGTCTGAGATCAAAGGTGGAAGAGAAGGTCCAAGAATTAATTAATTTGGACATAATAGAGCCAGCAACTGGGCCTACCCCATGGGTTAATCCTGTGGTTGTCGTCCCCAAGTCACAAGGAGACATTCGTCTCTGCATTGACATGCGTAGAGCGAACGAGGCAATACTGAGGGAGCGACACCCTATCCCCACGGTTGATGAAATCCTGCAGAGCTTGAATGGTAGCAAAGTATTTAGTAAGCTTGATTTGAGGTGGGGCTACCACCAACTAGAGCTGACACCTGACTCGAGAGAAATCACAACATTTGTGACACACTGCGGACTGTTCAGATATAAGAGACTGTTGTTTGGAGTTAATTCAGCCTCTGAACAATATCAACACGAGATCCAGACAACACTTGCCGGAATAGATGGGCAGGAGAACATCTCAGACGACATAATAGTGCATGGGAAAGACCACGCCGAACACAATGCACGCCTGGAGCTGGTGATCAAGAGGCTCGGAGAGCGTGGATTGACCCTCAATGCAGCAAAGTGCCAGTTCAGCATGGATGAACTAACATTTGTCGGGATGGTCCTGTCGGCAAACGGAATCAGCTGTGCTGCAGACAAGGTTGAGGCCGTCACAAGCGCGAGAGAACCTCAGAACGTGTCGGAGACACGCAGCTTCCTGGGACTGGTGAATTATTGTGGCCGATTCATACCGGACCTAGCAACCATCTCAGAACCCCTGAGACGTCTGACAAAGTCGGGAACGCCATTTGTGTTTGGAAAAGAACAGAAAGAAGCATTCGAGGAATTGAAGAAGCGCCTATCAAGCGCAGAGACTTTGGGGTATTTCGACAAAGATACCCCAACGCAAATAATCGCCGATGCGAGCCCCGTTGGGCTCGGAGCTGTCTTGACACAAGTGCACAAGGATGGACCAAGAATCATCAGCTATGCAAGCCGAAGTCTGACAAGTACCGAAACAAGATACTCGCAAACAGAGAAGGAGGCGCTCGCACTCATATGGGCTTGCGAAAAGTTCCACCCCTACATCTATGGCATCCCATTTGAGCTCATAACAGACCACAAACCACTCGAGGTGATTTACGGCCCGAGGTCTAAATCGTGCGCACGCATCGAGAGATGGGTACTTAGGATGCAGCCATACAAGTTTAAGGTCAAGTACCAACCAGGCCCAAAGAACATTGCTGATCCACTCTCGAGACTAGTGGGCAGCATGGGAAGTGGGGGCAAACGCTCATCACAGGCCGAAGAATACGTACGATTTGTTGCAGTATCAGCAACGCCCAGTGCAATGACAACCCGTGAAGTAGAAGAAGCATCTGCCAATGATGAAGAACTTTCAGCAGTCAGGCAGTGTATCAATGGAAAGCCGTGGGATCAGTTAGTCTACAAACGGTACCTTCCATGCAGTGGTGAGCTGTGTACTATTGGAAAGCTGATACTCAGAGGGACAAGAATCATCATCCCAAAGCAGCTTAGACCCAGAGTATTATCCATTGCCCACGAAGGCCACTTGGGCATTGTTGGAACTAAGCAAAAGCTTCGTAGCAGAGTATGGTGGCCAGGCATGGAGAGAGATGCCGAGAAACATTGTAAAACCTGCTATGGGTGTCAGTTGGTCAGTCGTCCCACTCCCCCAGAACCTATTAGGACCACACCCTTACCCACTGGACCCTGGAGAGACTTGGCTGTTGATTTGCTTGGGCCACTCCCCACTGGTGAATCTATTCTGGTTGTTGTGGATTATTACAGCCGGTACTATGAGGTGAACATCCTGAAGTCTACCGTTGCCTCTAAGGTCATCTCAAGCTTAGAAGAGATGTTTGCACGACATGGCCTACCAGAGAGCCTGACATCCGACAACGGACCGCAGTTTATATCAGCAGAATTTGCAGAGTACATGTCACAGGAAGGCATCAAACACCACAAGGTCACAGCCAAATGGCCTCAGGCGAATGGCGAAGTAGAGCGCCAAAACAGCTCACTTCTGAAACGACTCCAGATCGCACATGCTGAGAAGAAGAACTGGAAGAGAGAACTTAACATCTACCTTGCAGCTTACAGAGCCCTACCCCACCCAACAACTGGCGTGAGCCCAGCTGAACTGCTCTTTGGCCGAAAGATACGCACCAAACTTCCAGAGCTGAGTGATGTACATGTAGAGCAAGGAGTGCGTGACAAGGACAATGAACAGAAAAGTAAGAGCAAGTCTTATGCTGATGCAAGAAGGGGTGCAAGATATTCAGAAGTACTTCCTGGAGACCAGGTACTAGTACAACAAGAGAAGAAAGACAAACTCTCAACTCGGTTCGACCCTACCCCTTACACAGTTGTAAGCAAGCACGGGAACAGCTTGATTGTGCAATCCCAAGAAGGAGCCCAGTACTCCCGCAACACTGCGCATGTTAAAAAATTGCTACAGAACAATGGGACTCCAAACCGGCAGAAGGAAACACTGACAGAAACAAGTCAGACGCAGGAGGAACCAGTTCAACAGCAGAGTGTGTTGCAGGAACCAAATATGGCCGAGACCAAAACTCCACCTGATGAACATGCAGCCGCCAAACCCGAGGCTCCACCCAGGAGGTCACAGAGACAAAGTTTGGCACCAAGTTACCTCAAGGATTACTATACCTGACTCTGAAAGACACCGTGACTGATAATGTCAGGGACACTGTTGAACACTAAGTTCTTACTGATTGAGACTGTTTATTTTTGTTTATTGAGACCGATTATGTCAGGAACACTGTTGAACACTAAGTTCTCGCAGGATTAGATTGTTTGTTACCTTTAATGTTCTATTGACACTATGTTTACTATAGTGCTGTTTGTTTTTGTCTAAAAGGGGAGGGATGTAGTGTATTTAGACCCAGATCCCCTCTCAGTGTTGTAATACATTAGGACCCAGACCTTCGGGGATGGATAGTCGAGCACGAGCCATCATGGCCGAATAAAAGTCATCGTTGTTGTTTGGTTAAATCCTGCTGAATCCTTTCCATCACCGACTAGTTCGGGACACAACACATGGTTCAATATATCAACAGATTACAACAATAATAAAATCAGATATAGGAAAACCGCATCAAATCCATGGATAGACATCGATTTCCCCGATGGTAACTACTCATACACTGACATCAACGAACAAATACAGAGCTACGACCGAAACATGACCCTTGAATACGACCACGCTCTCCTCAGAGTTCAAATTAGCATGAAACGAAATTATGAACTAGACCTATCCCAAAATAATTTCCACATACTCATAGGTTTCAATAAACAAATTTACACCGAGCAAGAAAACACAGGAGAAAATATCCCCAATATTACTAATTCTGTGGATTTATTGTGCATACACACAGACCTCACATATCGTAATACAACAGACGTAGCAAGTGATGTACTATTTTGTTTTTCAGTTATATCAAGAAACATCGCTCAATCTTACCCCTTCTTTGCAGAACCCAGGAGATTGAAATTATTCCCAATTAATAAAAGCATAATAGACTCAATTATGTATACATAACAGATAGACTAAATAGACCAGACAAATTTAATTGAACAGAAAATACAATTATGATTATAATAACTGATGATGAGTATCAGAATTAACATATTATATAGCCAACAATTAAAGAATGAACAGACCACATGAATGGATGAAACAATACAATCCAAGAACTGGCCTATATGAATACTATCATAAAGGCACAGGAATAACTACCAGATCCCCCGAGCGAATAGGTAGAAGACCCAAAGAAGCCCCGCGAGCATCGCGAGCTCCTCGAAGAGGGGCGAGCGCAATACCCAAAAAATCTTATAACGCAGGAAATGAAATTCTCAAACGGCTGTCTAGTATGAGTGTGTAGTTTTATATAACTAATAATTATATGTTTAGATCAGAAGACAATCTCAAGAAAACAGACTTCATCAGATTTAACCTGGTAACTCAACCACAGGGTAATGTACCAAATGATCAATTTCAAAAGAAAACAGACTACACCTTTGACATCAAACACAGATCAACTTGGTTTGACTGGTACAATGGCTACCTCCTGATTAAGTATAGAGTTGAATTAAAAGCTGATGGAGCAGCCATCACTGCTAATGGTGACATTAATACAGGTAATACTCAAGGTGCTTGCATATCAACTATCAACGACACAGCAAGTATAATTATTCATATGATGAGTCTCCTGGAATAATCACATGATTACGCTTCGACTGTAGCAACTCAAACTGGTTGGTACCTTGATTACAGACCAATACATGAACATAATAAGTAGTATAGAACGCTTATTTGGCCGGTAACCAATCACAGAGCAGGAGGCAGCACACTTGATGCGTCTCGACCAATCAGAAAGCCGCTCACGAAATTACCCATCATCCCTAGATATTTTTAGCGGTCGTACTTCCAAGATGGCGGCGCCCATAAGTGGAAAACTGTGCCCCAGCCCTCGACAGAGGATCTGGACCCGTCTCACGGTTTTGCATGCCAATCAATCGATGTAAATCGATAAAAGGATGACGTCACTGCGTAGAGGTCCTGGCTGCAAGGGGTCATGTAGGGTAGCGCGTCATTAAATAGGCGGATCGGACCAATCAGCGACGAGGTGACGTAATGGCTTTCCGTTCGATACAAATCGATAATGGGATGACGCGTTGATTGCGGAGGTCCTGACTGCCAGCATGTCCTTCATGGTGAACATCAAAGATTCGAGTGACCTTTTGTAAGGTGTAGTACTCACTCCCTCACTGTCATGGGGTACCCCAGTACAAGACCCTGCAAGAAGCACTCCACAAGGAGGGGTATGAGGGGGTAGGGGGGTACCCCCATAACAGACGACCGAGTTGAAAATGGGTACGAGTGCAGTGCCCTATAAAAGGAACGACTCCCGAACGGCCTCCAAAGTCCTTTGTTGTCGATCGTGTCGCTGTCGAGATGCCACTACCCAGAACCCTTGGTTTAATGTGCATGGACATGGTGATGTTGATTCAAAGTTCGCTGCCCGAGATGCACGACAGAATCCAGTTCAAGTACTTCACCCTTCTGGAGTGGGGGAAGCAGGCCCAAGTGGAGGAATACGAGGAAAAGATGAAGCGTATCGAAAAGATGATAAAAGAACTGAGTTTTTTTCTGAAAAATGCAATGCCCATCTTGTAGGAGGAGGAGGAGGAGCACAATACGAGATCATCGTGGGTAACCACACCCTCCATGAAGCAACCGAGTTGAAAATGAAAGAGACAGAAGAACTTTTGAAAGACTATTAATGAACATTTTAAGTTTTCCAACTACAACCTTTGCTTTTGAAATTTTGTACATCTACATCGTGAAGAATTAAATATTGTTTGTAACAGTGACACGGTGAACAATAAAAGACTTTATTGCGTTTAACAACTTGAGTTTTTTCTTGGCTTGCATGATACGTCTTACGATGCGTTCTGTCATGGTTTTCTTGCCGGGTAACATGTTTATCGCACTTATCATCTTAGCGTCCGCTGCCCACTTATCTTGTAGGTTCTTGGCACGAGAATAATCGATGTCGTGGTTTCTTGCAATCCGATCCAGACGATTGATGCCCTTGTCGCCACGTTTTAGTCTCTTTTTCAAATGAATGCCAGGTCCCATGAACTGATATACGGGCCAATGAAATTCCATTCCCGTTTTTTGCCAGTAATTTCTGGATGTCGAATCCCCATCCACTAGTCGTCTTCCTCTTCCTCGTCCGACTCTTCTTCTTCGTCAGTTTCGTCATACTCGGGCTCCAAAGGACTTCTCAGTTTCTTGTCTTTGTGCCAATCTTCCCACTCGGGTACCGGTTTCAATCGCTCGATTTTCTCGATCCTGGTTCTTGTTCTGCGTGGGACGTGGACGGTGTGGCAGGTTGTCGTTTGATCGTTTTCTTGCGTGGAACTGCAGCTGTCGCCTTTTTGGCTTTGACTATTTGTTTTAGCATGTTTTCCAAGGGGGCGTTTAAGAGTACGTCGTCGTCTTCCTCATCGTCGGGTGCACCACGAACGGTCACGGGTGCTTGTCGGATGCGTCGGCCGAGTTTACCCACTTCCTTGACAATCGGTTTTGTTATCTCTACTGCTAGACCCGGAGGTAAGTGTTTCTCCAACAATTGTTTCTCGGCAGACAGTCGAGCCGCCTTCTTCAGGAGTGCGCTCTGTGTTAACTTGCCTTTGTAGTGGTCCGTCAATCGGTCGAACTCCGATTACGGGATCATGAATACTTCTCGCGTCATCGTTGATGGTACTGAGAAACGGATCGATGTGGAGTTAGCTTTAAAGTCCTCTTATGCGGTCGGCACACTCCTGGCACAACTCGCACGTTTTTCCATCGGCGATTCTACAGTCGGGACACAAACGCTCGTCCGCGTACTTCCAGGAGCTATGATCTTGGCGTAGATCGTGGTAGGCTTTATACCATTTGTCTCTGTTTTCTTCCACACGTTGCAAACGTTCTCGTAGCTCTCTCGTTTCCGACAGCAGGTGGGCCACGCGTTGCTTCCACCCTTTTAACCGCTCTTGCAGTGACATGCTTTGAAGACGTTGCGTAGACCGTTCAAAAACCCGCTGCCTTGTTGCTTCAACAGTTGTTCGCGTCGTCGTTTGACCGAGTGTTTGCGTTTGGCCAGTTCGCGTAGTGTGTTTTTCTGAGGTCGTAACTTCTGTATCGCCTGTTTGCTCACCGGGATGTTTCTCTTTAGCAGATTCAAGACCATTTCGCTGACGGCATTGATCTGATCGGCATTGGCATGCATCAACATGTCTTGTCGCCTGTACCGGTCCGCCTCGTTCAGGATGGACGTCAGGAAACGTTTCTCCTTACGTAACAGTCTCATCGTCTCCTCCGTCTGTAATGGTGTACGTTGTCTTTTACTCCTTTTGCTGCTTGACCCGCTAGTTTTAAAGCCAACGAAGCGAAGGTAGGCGAAGATCCCGACAAAAACATCGACGCAACTTCGGCGATCTTGTCCACCTAAGGCGGTCTTCGTCTAGCCAAAGCACCGCCTCGTTGTCGTCTTCTGCGTCGTGTCTTAGTCCTCCTTTTCATCCCGCAAAGCCTTTTACAATACGCGAGATGACTTTTGCTTGTTTCTTGGCTGCGGAACTCAATTGTGACCCCGAGGGGGTTTCGTTTTCTTCTTTCTAACGCTTCCAATCCTTTTTTCGCACCGTACCCTACGGCTCCAGACAGAGAACCCGTTGCTATGGCCTTTCCTCCGGCAATCAAAGCTGGAATGAATGCCGCCAGGGGAATGAGTCCTCCTTTTTGTCTCCTTCGCGTTCTTCCACCACGATCTGTTCGTCTCCCCTTTATAACTGAAACTACTTCTTACACCGTCGCGCTCTCACTTTTATCCACGTGATCGTAACGAAATGTTTTTTCGTAGCTTCGCATGCAGTTGTCGGACACGGGCGGTGTGAAATCGGTGATGGTGTCGTCCAATCACGAACCCGTCCAACTCGTCCATGGGAAGACCTCGTGCGTAGGTTCTCAACTCGATTAAAGTCTTGTCGTAGGTGGTGTAGGCAAAACGACACATGTCGACTTTGAACGAAAACTTTTTGAAATCGTTCCATCCCTTGACCACGGTACCTGCTGCCGACAAACAAGCAATCAGGATACTGTTTTCCAACACGGAACCCACGACGATCCCTGCTGTCACTACGATTAAAGCCAACGCTTTCAAACAACCGTGACACCACTTGAAATGGTAAAACATCTGAGGATGACACCACCATTGACGTCCGTGCAACTTGTACAATAATTTTTGGTCCAAGGGGCACTTGGCATGGGTCCTGTTCAAGAGAGACACCTGTCGTTCCATCTCAATCGCTCACTCGCGTAGAACTGCGTCGCACGCTCGGTCTGCATCCGTGTTTGTAGGTCGTGGTGATGGTGTTGGTGGTCGTGATGCCAACGATGCGTCGTCCAGCTGCCAATTGACTTTGATCATTTAACAACAGTTGCGATTGTCGCTGCAATTCGTCTTGATTCATTCTCGTCGGTCTTTGAGGGCTGCCGCTGCTGCTACTGCTACTACTCGAGGGAAGACGCCTGCGCGGGCTCTTGTGCGGGACCGTGGGTCTCGCGGGTGGTGGTGGTTGTGTACCTACGCCTGCAGGAGAAGGATTCGAGAAAACGGGTGTGGGTGGAGAACCTACGCCAGGCGTGCCATAGGCGTTTTGCATAACCTCGTCCACGTGTGCGGAACTCAAGGCAGCCATGATGTCTTGGTCTTGTATCTCGTCCATGGCTTGCAACTGTTGACGATCCACTGCAAACGGATCCAAACGATCCAAATCGAGGGTGTCGATGGGATGAGGACTCAAAGGCGACATGGTTAACGCCATGTGAATTAGGTTCCCCATCGACGGTACGTCGGGAGATCTGCCCAATCCCACTGAAGGTAAAGCTTCCTCAGTCGGACGTCTGTAAGGACTGCTCATCGCGTAACGATTGAATCAATTCTCTGAAGTAAGTCTCGTTAGATGCTCGTACCAGATCGTCCACGTCCTCCCACGTCTTACACGTCGTCACCAATCGCGTCATCGCATCGCGATCCATGTCGTCGGGATTCATCTTTCTCAAGTGTCGCCTGCATCGGTGCACGAACCTGCACCACGAAATGTCGGGTAGCTGCATCACAAAAGGTCTAGGTCGCGGGCAGGCACGTGATGAAAGTACGTCCAATCTCTTCGTTTGGCGTTGCTTAAACAACCTACGAACACACCTCTACGACGCCTCCTAATACGAACCACGGATTGTGGTGTCTCTTTCTTCAAGAAGAAAGAGCGATAGAAACGCCAACCGTAGTCGTACGCTGCTTTCGATCGTCAATCGGGTGAACGTCGGGTCGTTATAATCCATCGTCATCGTCTTCGAACTGATAAGATCGCACGTATCCTTCGTCTTTTAACAAGTTGCTTAGGAGTCGTCGATCGTCGCTACTGGCATGATGCAAGTCCAAGACCATGTAACCGAAAGGACGGTCCGTCACTCGTCACTAGGGAGACGGGAAATTTGAAAGTTAGTAGATTACTGGAAATTTTGTTTAAACATCCAAGTGATGATAAATATAAAACTAAAAAAATTGAATCAAAAATTTATACAATTATGGAGGAAAAAGAAATTGACACTATTTTAGATAAATTTGTGTATGAAGGAATTGAAGGAAGGAATTGTTAATACTAACGATGAAGGAAGTGGCTGGGGTGTAGATCATATTAAGAAAGGAATTCTTAAATTTTATAAGTATGTTCCTTTGGGTGGGAGTAGTTATTTTGAATTGCCTCGGGGGTTAAAGGGAAAAAAAATCATTGATTAATATTAAGAATAATGATCAGAAATGTTTTATGTATTGCAATATTTATCATTTGAATAAAAATCAAGAAGAATTGAAAAAATATCCATAAAGAGTAAGTAAATATAAAAAAATATTTGCGAGAGGATGAAACTCCTATTGGACTTGATTACGCTGGAATTGAATTTCCTGTCAGGATTACTGAGGTGGGGAAAATTTATAGGATAAATGATATTAGTATCAGTATATTTGGTTGGGAGAGTGGTAAATTTTTTCCTCTTTATGTTACTAAGAGAAAGAGGGTTAGTATTATGAGATTGTTGAAAACTGATAATGATGACGGAGATAGCCATTATGTTTATATTAAAAAATTTGAAAGTTTGATGAGTAATAAATTGAGTAAAGATACTCATAAAAAATTTATTTGCGATTATTGTTTGCAACATTTTTCAACTGAGGAAATAAGAGATGAACATACTAAGGAATGTATGGTATTAAATGGTAAACAGGCTACTAGAATGAGGGTTGTCCAATACACCCGCACTGTATCGATCCGTTAAAGTCATATTCAGTCCGTTCGATCCGTACGGATCGTTAAATGTCTTACGCTCCGTAGAGTAGAGTGTACGGATCGTATCTTGCATCTCATTAAGGGGACTTAGAAAAAATCACCCTTCTGAAGATCTTGAGTGTGTGGGGCTTGGGAGACATGGAAAATTCATCTTCTGATGATCATGAATGTGTTGGTCAGACTGCTTATCGTCCTTTTCGTTGCGTTTCGGCTTCTTCAACGCGGCTTGAAAGCATGCCTGGTATTTTCCACGTTTAGAACGACGAATATACATGTATACTATATTCATGGCTGGTATTTTCCCTTCCAAGCAGTAATTACGAATCGCACTCGTGCGGTTCGGGTTCATCAACACAGCTAGAAAGCATGTCTGGTATTTTCCACATTTAGAACGAGGAATGTACAAGTATACTGTATTCATCGCTGGCATTTTCCACGTTTAGAACGAGGAATAGACATGTATACAGTATTTGCCGACTTTCCTTTTCGAGCAAGAATTACGAAACGCACGCGAATAGGCACTTAGAGTTAAATTCAATTCAAAGGCGACAGACCACAATCTCAATGTTGGCTCCTGTAATAAATATCTAATTGCCATAACCGTTCATCAGTAGGATGCCTAAAATGCTTGTAATTCCACAATTGGTTTCGGCTCCATTAAATCCTATACCAATTGCAGAACATTTCAGGTGGAGCCACCCACGATGTGAGCACAGTTACTGACAAGAAAAAGTAATAAGGAAAACAACGAAAAATAAATTAAACCGTTAAATTGCGAACTAAGCATACACGTCAACTAAATAAACCAAACGCGCGCACCACATACGAAAAGAATTACGAGCCGCACGACTACACTCTGTTGGTTTAATGAGATGCAAGAATTGCGAATCGATCGAATTGAACGATCCGTTAACACACACACATGGCCTCCGATTTAATGAGATGCACGTCGGACCAAATGAAAGCTATTCGCTCCGTACGAAACGTACGGGACGTTGATTGCCCTTTTCGTTCCGTAAGAAGGGATGACGATCCGTTTGTTGGTGTTGTTAAAAACGATTTCTTTTGATAAAATATTTAAAGCAGTAACTCAAAAGTTTGCAATAAGGTGTAAATAAGTTTGGTACAAAAAATTCTTATCAGAGCCTGAGCAAATGAATTTCAAAGCTCGCAAGCTATAGGAAAAATCTCACATCTTTTAAGCGATTCAGTGGAATTCAGTGGAAATTCAAAATTTGTTTTCGATGTCTGGTGTTGTTAGAAAATATTTCTATTGATAATATATCTGAATTGGTAACACAAAAGCTTGCAATAAGGTGTAAATAATTTTTGTACATAATTTTGTCCAATAAATACTCGAAGTCCTAACGGAGTCCGTCTTATTTTTTCACAGATACTAGGATGAACCAGTGCGGAACACAGGGACCGAATTGGCTCACGTTTTCCTCGACTTTGGAGCTGTTGACTGGAATGCATGGAAGTGTGTCATTTCTTTTGTGCTAATTTTCCCTGGAAATAGGATTGTGGCATCTCGCGCAAAATTTATCTATCATACTTGCTGCGTGCGATTTCTTGTGGCCTGTGTAGAAACATCAAGGTGTATACTTAATGATCTTAGCCAGCGTACAGTTCTTCAGTTTGCTTCTCTTTGGTCTACGATCAAGAAAACTAATGGCTGCCAGTTGACGGTATGGCCTTCTTCAAACTTGAAATCGTCCGGAAGCAACGTTTGGAACAGCTGGTGCCACTTCTTCAACGTACTTCAAAACTGTACCTCCCCACTTAATGATCAATAATGGGTTGTATCCATCAAGCTAATAAGCGAAGATAAACTCATAAAATGCATTGAACTGCTGGAGGTCGTTATGGATGATCCGTAAACAGAAAGTGGAATACATTTTTTTTAAATCCCTTTCTATCAAGTCCCAGGAGCAATGGTAATATGACAGGTAACTGGCAGTGAGTTTAGAAATTGGAAACAAATGGGAATGTATGAACCATGAGTATAGCCATGGAAGAAGGAAAAATTCACTCATTAAAATGCTGTGGCAATACTGGATTTACTCCAAAAGAGGGCTTGAATAGTATTTGCAAATGAAAGAAGTTTTAAAAATACAAACTCTGTATCAAACAGTTGTTTGGTAATACACGGCCAAAATTATTGATTCATTTCTAACAATAAAGGCATATGTTAAATTATCTATACAGAACATCACCATCAAATATGGTACCTTTGAAAGTGCTATCAGTGGGAAAACAGTGAACACGAAAACCGACTTCAGTTTTTATGGTTAAATATGTTTTCTATTTTGCTATCAAATCTGAGGAAATGTCAAACCTCAAGAATATTGAAAGTGCTTGAGTACAATTAATGTGAATGGATTATTTTAAGGAATCAAACAATTTTAAGACAAATATTAAAATTGACATATCTTTATGTGGCTTCTGATCTGTTGAATCGTAGACAGTTAACCAGTTTCTAAATTAACGAAATTGAAATGCAAAAGTAATTATTAATAATTAACAATCACACCATTTCGATAACATAAGAACCCACGGACACTTTCACAAGTAACCAACAAATGGAAATCCACATACAAAGCTATCATATATCCATAGAGTCTAATTAGTAAGCTAGCATTTCAAACACGATTACAGTCGGCGATTGTGTTTGCTTTTTCGTCTCGATTCTACGCTGTACGGCATTGCTCTCTCAACAAATAAATTATTCCCATTGAATGGAGAGACAGCCAACTTGCTCCTGTTGTCAGTGTAACAGCCATAATAATTGGAATTTTCATTTTTGGCGATTTTGTAGAGCATAAGAGAAGATCGACTGCACTCCAGAATTCCTGGAAATCTCTGGAGAACTTCTCCAGATTTACAACGGAATTTCAGCTTTATAGCCAAAAATATCCAGGAAATGAACTTACTTTGACACGGCAGTGGTACACGAGCCACTGTAGTGTATTATATCTTCCACACGAAATTCGAGGTTAACAGAATGACTTTCTTTTCCTCCCTAACCTTTGCAGACACTAATAGACGCGATGAATCTTAAAACTTGTAACTAACGAAGAAATGTTTTATTTATATCAACTTATAATTCATGTTTGCTTTGTAGCTCTCAGTCTATTTTTATTTTTATTTTATATAGATATTTCTATCTTTCTCTGGAATAATCTTGTATACGTAATTCCGCCACGCCCATAAGTTTCGAAATACGTATTGCGACATCACCATAATATATTGAAATTTCATGTCAAAAAATTAGTAACATCTAAACCTGAAGAAGGCTGGTCTGGCCAGCCGAAATATTGTTCAAAATATATCACGTTGTTTCAGCCTTGCAGAAGTCTTTGACTTATCATCGTTTATTAACTTGCAGACACTCGAATGCGCGGCAGTCTGTTACTCGTGACTTACGTGACACTGATCATGCAACACGGCTACATCCACGCGGGAAACCACGCAGATTTGCGCGGAATCGCGCGAGTATATGACATCGAAGGTGGCGCAATTTGTTCTAAAAATAGCAAAATTGTCCCATATCATAGGGGCGCGCGGATCCCACTACTTACGGTCTCCAACCCCGATTATGGCTCCTGATACAGTCCTCTCGTCTTCATTGACAGATGAAGAGCCCGTTTAGTTACCCAAGACTTGAACCGCACATTGGACACGAGTCACGATGGATTATCCTAAGTAATTATATTAATTAATTAATTAATTGGTTGTTTAATTAATTGATTAATTAATTGGTTACTTAATTAATTAATCGATCGCTCGATCAATTAATTGACTGATTGATGAAAACAGAGTAACGTAGATTACTAACAGGAGCACATGCACCAAGAAGCCTTGGGTAATACAAGTTGCCGCTTTGATAAATCGAAATGTTGCCTCATGAATTGGTGGACGTGCATCCGAAATTGTACCCATGCCACTGCTGAGTTGTACGTAGATGAATCTTTTGCCTTTCTAAAGCTCGCTACTAGCTTGGACAAATGGTTGCTGAGACACTTGGCCAAATGTCCGAACCAAGCTAATTATTATAAGCCCCATGAAACAACACTGACCTGGGGGATAGGTAGATAAACATCTTATCCAGGATTGTAGCTGTTTTCTGAATTTTTGTTACGACACCACATATGTAAAGTTACATACATTTTCAGTTTGTTGCTTTGTAGTATTCTTGATGTGGTCACATTTGTAATCCCTTACTAAATTGGTTAATACAAGTTATAACAACAACTTAGATGGAAGTTTTTATTGGCTCTTGGCAGAGAACATCTTTCTAGAAAGCCTTAACTCCACTCTGTACTACCGTTGACAACAATTGTGTTTGAGACATTTCCTGTAGGGCAATTTATTTACCTTTTGCCTCTTTCTTTACCAAGTTTATTATCACTTTGCTTTTTCATATTAATATGAAAGTGAGGCTCCAGTTATAAAACGCTTATTTAACGGCCTTGGTTAAGATTTTCATTCCAGCAAGTAATGAATTTAATACGAATTGACTTTTTTAGTGTGGATAGAGGAAAATAAAATAGCAAACGTTCGAGAGATTAGATGAGCGAAAAGTTTCAGTTCCTATGTAACAATGAATGAGGATGCTGTGACACGTCATATAAAACGTGGGCAAATATCACGTGATTTCTTTACAAATTGGTCATGTTCTCCACATAAATACCTTTGGTAAAGCCTACTGTAGTATCAGTATAACATTTGTTTTCTTTTTGGGAATAAATTGAGTGACAACTTCAGCCTCGTTTTCATGCAAGCACTCAGTTTGACCTCCGTCGACCTTCAAAAACATGGCTATAACTCAAAACGTATACCACAATTTGAGACTACAAAATACCTAGCGTGAAAGAGGAGGTTACAAACTATAAAAATCCGTTACTAAACCTTTACAGTACTCTTGCGCCCTTTTTAGCCTCTTGCTCCCGGACTACAGGCTGTCATGGCGGTTTTTGAATGTGTTTGGTTTCCAATCAGTTTTTTGAATTTTTTGGTAAATTTTTGTTGAATAAATATTGTTTTACATCACACACGCACATGGCATACAAAAAGCTTACAGCACTCTAGTTACAATACTTACATTAATACATTATTAATCTCATTAATTTACATATATTTACATCGCTGACTAGACATTACTAGATCTACAAAAAGCAACAACACACAACTAGAAATAACAAACTACTTATGATATACATTACAAAAATTGCAATAACGCTACAGTACTTTATACTACGGGGAACAGGAAAAAAAGTAAAAACAAACAAAACAGCTTATTATTAAACAAAATCCACAATTACGCATCGGAAAAGTGGCCTGAAAGTAATTTATTTTTGAGATATGTTAATGGTTGACTAGAAAGAAGAGCTACTTATATTAATACAGGAATAAAGGAGTCCCACTTTTCATAATGTTGGGCCAGTTTACCATTTTTCCTTGCAATATAAAATTCTAAATTTAAAGTGGCTTTCAATTTAAACTTTACGAGAGGGTTTCATATTATTGAGTTTGCACCTATAGATAAATAATTTTGCAAGCACAAGAATATGGCTAATTACCAAAAAATCCTTGACAATATCAAATTTACCATACAAAACCTCTATTAGTGAAAAATTTAATGTTTCTTTTTTTTTGGATAGCCAACCATGATAAAACCTCTTTCCAAAAAACCGTGGTTGTTTTACAAAAATAAAATAAATGCTCGAGGGACTTACAGAAGGTACATAATGATGAATTTACGATCTTAAATTTAAATAATTTTTCATTTGTGTAGACTATACAGTTGAGCAATTTATATTGGAAAACTCTTAAATTTTTATCCAAAGTAATGTTGAAAGCTGGGGAATAAATTTTCTTCCAGTCGATGCAGAGATTAGGATATTCATTTTTAAATTTAATTTGGGCCCTCGGAATAATAGCTTTACGAGAACAGAACTCTTTATATATCATTTCATCTCTCTTCTCGTCATTAATTGGCAGTAGAAAAGAATATTCAGTGCAGGGGGTTGGTTCGCAATAAGTACCCTCGCCCTTTATGATCAAAACGCCAGTCGTTCGGTATGGCATTGACCGCTCCCATCAAAAGTAAGCACTGACTTGGAGTTAATTGTGCATTAAAAATATTTGCACTTCCTAGAAAAGTGTCACCTTTAGAAACCAAAATCTCCGATTTTTCTTATCCCACAATTTAATACTGTTTTGAATGCGTTTGGCTTCCAATCACGGACTTAATGCGGCTTCTCAGGACTTCTGACCCCGGTTGTTCAAAGAGTGGATAACGCTATCCACTGGATGAATCACTATCCAGTGGATACTGCAGTTTGTTTTGCCAACACTTATCCACTGGATAGTGATTTATCCGGTGGATATCGTTATTCACCATTTGAACAACCGGGGCCTGAATACAAAATGGCAATATACAATACTTCTTCAAATTTGTATGGAATTTTTAGAACGATCGGTAAAACCATTGAGTGAACAATTGGCTGTAAAAGCCGTAGGCTAAAATTAAAACTTTCGCTGTTGCATGGTACGTGAATTAATTTAATTCTTGCATGCAGAATTGGACGGCTTTAAAATTGTTGCTATTTTGACGCTTTCTAATACAATTTTTGGTTTCATCTTCAATTCGAATTCCGCGCGAGCTCGCAGGATATTGTTAAAGGTATTTCAAAGAAATTTGCCCGAAATTTCGGTTTGCAGGAGAATGAAAACTTTCCTCAGGGATTGAGCCAACGAAAACATGTGACAAATAAAAAAGGGTCCTTACAAATATAAATGTTGGCGACACTGATTGGTTGTTTAGTGAGGACATTTATTCTCGGATCTTTTGTTTTCTGCTTCTGGAGGGATTCGGAGTGGCATCAGTTACAGTTGGATGTGTATTGCTGTATATCCAGACGTCTGAATGCGAATAATTCTCGGTGATTATGTGATATATGGTACGCACTGACGTATTAAATCCGTTTAAATCTTATCAAAGGCTAATTGAAGGCTGTAACTTCTCTATTCACGTATCTTAATATAACAGAATACTATGCGTTAATGCTAATGAATAGGTTTTTTAAGGTGGATGGTACCAGTTTTCTGGTTTTTGACTGTCTAAACTTTGGAAGAAAAGAGCAAAATATCAATCCAAGGCCATAACAAAATGTTTGTATGATTCAATTCCATATTTTGCGCTTGACCAAAAATAACAAGTATTTCGTCATCAGTTGTCACCATGGTAACGGTACTTGATGATTATTCGGACCTACTTTTCAGCTTCTGGTGCATAAAACTTGAAAACCAACCTGGTGACCCCCAATTTTTTTCACGTTATAACTTTTGGCATTTGAAAAGGAAACTGTATAATAATTTTAACAAAATTCTACGAAGCGGATTTTTTTATAAACGGGAAAAAAGGCAATTTGTGAGTAGAGAAAAATTCCTTTCGTAGAATTTTTTAAAATTACGTCTGACGTTTCCTCTCAGTAAGAGGAAGACATTGAAACAATAAAAAAATAGGGTCACCGGGCTTGTTCTCTCGGAAAAGCCTTCGCGAGTTCAACAATATCCACGCGCGTCGTCACGCACTTCAAAATCTTGACTTTATATGACTGGCATTTACTCATGCTCAGTTTTGACTACCGCTGACCTATTCGCGCTCATACGCGCGCGACCACGCACTTACCGCCGTTTTGTTTTCTTTGGTCTTCGACACTACTTTGAGGTTCATCTTCGAGAATCTCGACTTCGCTGCCGTGAAATTAGTTAGTAGTTGTTTCGTTAACTGTTTTATTGAACGTTTGGCCTACCTTTTAACGATTTCCTTTCAAACTTTCGTTTGATTTGCCTTATTTTGTTGAACACGAAGCTGTCAGAAACGATAAGTGAAATCAACTCGACACATGGTTGGATGTCGATCTTCATTGCGGAAGCACTCATTCTTCGCGGTTATGTTTGTTTTCGAAGTGCTTGTTTTTGCTTGTCTTGCCCTTGTGAGATTTGTTAGTTTTGAAACTCGCCTTTTGGCAGTAAAACAACCTTTGTGACGAGGCCGACTGAACTTCATTATTTTCTTTTTCTTCGTCAGTTTCTTCTGCATAAGCGGTGGACAAGGAGTAGTAGGTGTAAAAACCTACTAGTCCGGCAAAGTACACAAAACGAGAGAATCGGGAGCAGGAATTAACCGCTTCAGTTTTAAGATCTTTGCGATCGCCGACAGGATCGATCGCAGCAAAATCGGGAATTTTAACTTTGTAACTCGGGCATTGAGTTCCGAAAAAAAAAATTCTGACGCATATCGAATTTTCCAAGAACCGGCGCTCAAAGAACAACTTTCTTGTCGATCCAATCTCTGATAAACAGGACAAAAGCAACCTTGCATGTATTAACCCACGCGCCGCCATATTTGTTTTGAAATTTTCAGCTTTAAATCTCGCGCGTGAGGCGCGCGCTCGTCACCAGACTTCCCACGTACGAAAAACTGGTACGATCCACCTTAAACGTAAACCACAGAAAAAAATTCATAGAACTCTAATTGATTACCGTTATCTATTGTGTCCGTTGGTAAGAAAAGTGATCCGAAAAGATTGAGCAATAGGCGGTCTTTCACTGATGACAAATTTTACTATTCAATTAAAAGCGCTTTGTCACATTCAGTTTTAGCTTTTTGACCAGAAACAACACACATCATCAGCTAGGTTTTTTCTTTTCTGTTTGTGTACTCCTCACCCGCCTTGTGCTTATCAATTGATTGTTTTCATTTCTCGAGCACTGTTTCCGGTTTTGTCGATCTCACATATCGACCCCGAGAATTACAACAAATTCTTTGGCACAATACAGAGGTGCTTACATTACGCTTGCTATTACCTGTTGGTGACCAGCCAAATCAGGCTTTTAGCTTCAAGCTTCGCTCTCACCGATACATTCAGGCCCGCATCAAATTCACAACGCAGACTACAGGAAAGGTGTGTACTGAAAGGAAGTCTGATTGTCTGTTTCCTTTTCTCTATATTCATAAGGCTGTACGGTTTTCTCTATTTATTCCATCCCATAACGAGATTTTAGTAATGAGCTTTCATCATTTTCTTCACGGCATTTAACAGTCTGTGCCCAATCAATCACCGGGTATATTTTTTACCAAAGTGATAAATTTCTCACTAAATCCCAGCGGGAATTTGTCCGTTTTATTTGAAATTTTGCATATTTTCTCAATCATCGCTGGATTCAAAAATAATTCATACGGACAATTGAAATATTCGAAGCAATTCGCACTTCAAAAGGGATCAGTGATGTTGGCTGATATGTTTTGATCATCTTCGCTTTAGGTTTCCTATTCCTGGCTGCCTTGATTTCAATATTATTTTCAAGAAATCATCCTATCTTGGCGACCCGCATCTGAGTTTCGTTTTGTTCGAAAATGGCCAAAGGCTACGTGGTGTTCCTTGTGCTCCTGTTCTGTGATTTCACGTCAACTGCACGTAAATCAAGGAATAATTTCCGAAGCGGTGCAGGATCTACGGGCAGACCCAACATAGTTTTTATTCTAGCAGATGACTTAGACAGCGAACTGGGATCTCCGAACGTCATGACGAAAACCCAGAGAATTATGCAACGAGAAGGGGCCCATTTCGTCAACGCATTCGTCACAACTCCGATGTGCTGTCCTTCCCGTGCGAGCATTTTGACAGGTTCCTACGCTCATAACCATAACACGTTCACCAATAACTTGAATTGTTCGTCTCAAGCATGGAGGAAAGGACCGGAGAGAAAAAGTTACGCAAGATACTTGGAATTATCAGGATATGTAACGGGTAAGTGAACACAAAGTTCTACACTTCAGACTCCATCGCGCCGTCCTTCACATGTATAATTAACTGACTTTTACAGGCAACAATTAAAGGAAGGACGACATGATCGAAATTATGATATTGGCACCACCTTATGTTGAGATATCGTCCGATTGATCTTGATGGGCAGATGTCCCAGCTTCATGTCGTCTATTTCACATGAATTACCCGCATGTAAATAGACATTGTTGTATGAACGGCTTGCTTAAATTCTTATTGTTCGTTGACTTTTGATTGCCGTTCTATTGTTTCGCACAGTTTATATAATTGTATATTGTTTATAACGAAGTATGGCTCAAACGACAAGCCTGCCTCGCTAGCTCAGGATTACAGTACGTGTTGACCTCTCTACCATTGTCTGTGGATCTTTTCAGCTTGGTGCACCTCACGCAAAAGACTCTTATGCGGTCACTTTTTCATCAATTCCGATATTTTCTCACCAAACGACCGCACGCTTTAAATTTGATTAAACTCAGTACAGTTCACTTACACAACTTGGATAACGTGAATCCTTATGAAGTCTGTTATCTCTGAAAATGTTATATAAATCCAGCTAGCTAGCGTGTCGCACTTTCCAGTTTTTATTAATTCCTTTTTCGTAAGGTTCGATTACATTTCATGATATTGATTTATGGAGCATTCGCCATATTGGATTTTTTTTAGTTTTGATTTTCAGGCAAGTTATTCAAGGAATGGCGACCCTGGGTTTTACTTATCTGATTAGATCGGTGAACCATGGATAACTGTTTATAATATTGGTTATTATAACCCAAAGTGCTGTCTGCCGTGAGTGTTCATCTCTCCTTTGTCCACAATATTCTTTGTTGCTGTACCCCCGGGGTGTGCCATGGCACTGATGGCAGTATGTGAACAAAGCGTTTTCTTCTCTACAAAAACTGCTGTGAACGCCTCTTTTGTTCCCTTGCTAAACATCCGCAAATTCTTGATTTTCGCCCCCAGTGGCGGCAAAAATTAATAACATCAAATTTTCCAGAGAACTTCCGATAAAGGTGCCAAGACAACACGAGCTCCCGGGTTTCAAAACGAACATAAATGTTGGCATTTGTAACTTCCCTTAACTGTTCATGTATTAAATATTTCACGTTATTATTATTATTATTATTATTATTATTATTATTATTATTATTATTATTGAATCTAACCGTTTTCCCCATACAAACTATTATACTGTTACGTAATGCACTGAACAGTGATATGTATATATGGAGCTTGGGCTACCTATGAAGTAAATAGGAAACTTCGATAAGCTGTTTGCTCCTCATAACACCCTATTCAATTGCCAGGCAAAAATACTTACTTTTAAGTCTTTTCAACTCATTATTCTCTTTCGATAGAGAGTACATACTTTTTATGAAAGATATCGTCGAGACGAAGACAATAAGATGAAAACTATTAAAAATTTATGCGTGTCTGTAAACACTCCGAGCACAATGGAATCTTGTTCTACTTTCGGACTGCAGCAGACTGATGAGAAGATTTTTCTTCGTCATTTATTTCGTTTTTGTGCGTGAATTGGCAATCAATATTATTGCACAAATCGGAAATACATTTCGAAAACATAAGTTAAAACAACTTCGAGAGCCTCTCTTGAAAGTAAGCCGCATTTCCTACAGTCTCCTGTACTGTAATTGCAGCTGAAGGCATTTCAGTTAACGTGTCAAATAGCTGATGTGGCTGCCTGTTTAACCTCAGTCATGTTATTTTCTCCATCGTCAAGGTTTAAATAATGATAGCCTGCGAAGAGGCTCTCCAGTGGGGAAAATTTGGGGGTAATTTCGGCGCGCGAAGGAAGCCCAATTTGCGAGCGTGATCTGAGGTGGAGCCTGTAGACTTTCTTTGATGGCGCTTATCTGCCCACTGGTCATTAGCCTGTGACATATCTGTCAATGAGGAGATCGAACGCCACAGAGATAACGCCACGGCGGAATGGGCACGGCGGCCATGTTGAGTCCCGAGGGATTGAAAACGTTTGTTTTGCCACGCGGAAACACGTTCCCAAACTCTTCAACTCGAGGCTCTGGATACGAAATCTATTGTCTATGGCCAATATGGCCGCCACGCGAATAAGGCCCATTGTCGCTTGGTGTCATCCTAAAAATTGCACGCAACAGTTGTCTCATGAGAAAACTGCAAAGTCTTCTGTCATGAAAACAGGACACAGGGATCCCAGGGTGCCCATACAAGCAGTGCGTCTATTTGTATGTTCGAAATATAAAGAAGTGTATGGGAATATTGAAAGCGTCCTACTATCGAAAACTTATTTCGAGTAATGTTTATTTTTTTGGTTGAAATAAACGTGAACTTACCTCAGGTGTTGTATTTTGTCGTTCCTCGGCTCAAAATGGTGAATTTGAGCGATTTGGAGGGTTTTGCGACAGCGTTGATTGTTGCTTCACGTTACAAGGGGACTTCTTATATCGTGAAGCAAGAATCAACGCAAAATCCTCCAAATCGCTCAAATTCACCATTTTGAGCCGAGGAACGACAAAATACAACACCTGAGGTAAGTTCACGTTTATTTCAACCAAAAAAATAAACATTACTCGAAATAAGTTTTCGATAGTAGGTAGGCAGGAAGGCAGGTGAAATACCAAATCAGGTATGCATACGGCTGAGTTCCAATTCGCAGATATCAGTAAAACGAACAGTAACAGAACGGCGGGAGCCGCTCGACTGAAATAGGCAGCGATATAGAAAAGATCAACTTCATAGATCGCTTTTGTGTTGGTTTGTCAATATCCATCACTCAGCTGTCAACAGTAAGCCATCTGACCAATCGGATCATGGATCGGCGGCATCAAAAGAGTGTCCAGAGGCTCCTGCGCGTTTTCCTTCTCCCAAGGCTATGCTCGGCTCGCTGGGGAGCCTGTTCGCAGGCTAAAAATAATGAGTTCTCAGCGTACTATATTTCTTCATTAAGAAATGAAACATTTGTTAATTGATGGAATCCGATGGTTGGTAGTGTAGCAAAATGTATTGATCACGGAAAACGTTGCACACATGATCAGAAAATTTTTTATGTCGAAATTTTGTAAGGCAACTTTTTCCTGGGCTCGAACGCCTACTTCATAGACAAATTTGAAAGTGTTCCAGTGTATCAATGCTAATCAGAAACTTTGGAATAAAATTGTTAACATTATCAGGCTACATGGTTAACGTTTTTACTCGAAATTTAATATGGAAGTGATGTTGAGAAAAAGTCTCGTTCTCGAGATCAAGAAAACACAAGCCAACAAAACTTTTATGGCTTCAAAATGTAACGTCAAGGCACATTTTGGTGTCCTTTGGAGCAATTTCGTTAAAATAGTGTTCTTCTTTCAGCCCATTTAATTTCATTAAACAAAAAGCATGGCGTGAATTGTTTTCGCGATTGATTCGAAATCAAACAAACACGGTGTACATACCAACTTCTAAATGCCAATAAAAAACTGGCCAAGTACGTGCTGACTATGCAATTATTTTACTTTAAAGGAAAACAACCACTCAATAGTGGAAGAACACGAGAGAGTCGGTTCATGTGTTGCTTAAATTGATTTTTACAGTCGATTTACAGTATTTTATCGTCGCAGACTATAATTGTCGATTGATTTTGTGCGGGGTGTGAAAGTCATTGCCATGCTGGCATTCTTGCGGTGCGACATGTTTCGCTGTTATTTTTTTTAAAACAAGTATAATTTGAATATCAAGTGGTTTTTCACCTTTAAAGTGCCTATAACCTCCAAAAATTAAACTTGATCGTTAAGCCAATAATTTCATCAAGAAATCACTCCCCAGACACATGAGACACATTCCGTCACGTTTTACTCAGGAATAGAAGCTAGAAAGTTCCCGAATTCTACATCGATTTCCGTATTATCATGTATTACGTTCTTATTTAATCATAAAGTCAATAACTTTCGAAAACAAGTATTAAATTACAGTCTAATTTCGTCTGGCTCGTGAAATATAACATATAAATAGAGGATATTAAATGGCCGCCCGGAGATACGAAATTTTTCTTCGAGTGTTGGAAATATTTACCAGTGGTAACCACAGGTTAGAAAGTGCGGGCCTAGATGCACTTACAGTCAAACCAGATGTTTTTTTTATGGCAACTCTGCAATGTTACGGCGCAATGTTCCAATATTGATTGACAATTTGATCTAACCAACTTGCAATTTTCAATTCAAATTTCAAAAAAAATCGAAGGCTCTGTTTCAAACAAACAGAAAACCGAAACCGCGCGCGCGAAAACCACCCCTGGAATTCCCATCCAGCCGAAGTCGGTCGGGAAAAGCACGTGCTGTCCTTTCCCTTCCTCCCTGGAGACATTTTAGTTTTCCTATTGTTCTCCAGTAAATTAGGGTCAAAAAACCAATCAGAATCTGTTTTCTGTCCATACTTTAAGTGAACTCTTGAGGTTCTACAAAGAAGTTTCCCCTTAATACGCGCGTGAAACATGTATAAGAAAATCATGGTGAGTCTTGGCGAGTCGCGGCACTTGTTTACAAAATTCCAAGGCCTTGTTTTTCATTCTCAACACAGAAAATTCCCTCTTTGGGGCGGATAATGAAAAGTAAAAACACTGATATTTTAAGTGTCTCAAAAGAGGAAAATCATGGAGTAAAGGGTGCTAAAACCTTGCTAACGAAGGAGTCATCTTTTAATAGTTCGACGGCCGCGAAGAAACGCTGTCATGGCGGTTTTTGAATGTGTTTGGTTTCAAATCACAGACTCGGAAAACGGACTAAATGCGGCTTCTCAAGACTTATGAATACAAAATGGTAATAGACAATACTTCTTCAAATTTGTATGGAATTTTTAGAACGATCGGCAAAACCATTGAACAATTGACTGCAACCGTCGGCTAAAATTAAAACTCTCGCTGTAGCGTGGTACGTGAATTAATTTAATTAATTTAGAATCCACTCTGGGCAAGGATTTTTCGGTTTCTTTGATGCACCATGATCCGAGTGATCTTGGATTAATCTGTTTAATAAAGAAACGCAAAATCCATTTTCGGATTTAAGAATCCAATCTTGGATTTTTTTAAAGAAACGCACCCTAATTATCAAGCAAAAATGCCGTTAAAAGGCAGAACTATCTAGAATAAAATAAAACATCCTGAAAATATGTCGAAATAGTTGTAAGGATGTTCAAAATTTGAAATACAGGACTTCATTTTTTGTTGGTTATCAGAACCCGCACGCTTGAATTGACAAACACTAGTCAGAATCCAAATCAAGAGGTTTGATTCTTTTATAAGTTTTGCCAGGGTTTTCCTCTCGCACTGAAAGAGTGGCTGATTGATTTAAAGTGTACAATGTCTTAACGGAAATGCTAAAGCCTGAGTGGTTTGTTTGTCTGAGTCACACAGGAGGTCAAAATTTTGTGACGTCATTGGTGCGCAGCTAGCTATCCGATGAGGAAGTCTCTAAATAACTGCTTCATAAATTATTTTTAAATTAATTAATCATCGAAATTTGTCACTTTTGATATGATCCTTAAGGCCCCACTTACGCATCCTGGGCGGGCCCGTGCAACCCCCCCCACCCCAGTTTTTGTCAAAAAGTAAAACACACAAGCATGGGAAGGTGAACGGAAGGCGAAGACCAAATTTTTAAAAAATCGTTCATACGAAAGCAAACGATAAGTCGTAATCAAATAACGATATTTTCGGATGTGAACTTACCTGATTGTAGCAGCAAAAAGCTCCGTACCAGAACAATTTGAACGTGCGCCATTTTGGAAGACATGTTGAATGCTTGGGCGCATAGCATGACGTCACAGTGCACACCTCATGGGATAAACGCGCGAACATCAGATCACATCACATCAGACAACATCAGCTCTAAAATGGACAAATATGCTCCAGTTGGCTGTTCAAACAGAACGCACAGAGATTCCAAACGAGGGATAAGTTTCCACGAACTGCCCTTAAAAAATAGGCCGCTTCTTAAGGAGTGGAGTTTTTAATTTACTGCTTCCTCGTTCTCTTTTCAGCACAAACATTCTTTCTCTTGTTGCCTTTCCCAGTTCGCACAACACTCGCATACATACCACGATACATACCTTCCTGCGAGTCCGAACTGTCTCGCATCGGTTCAAAATAATAAGGCTCGATTTCGGGCATAATACAAGCTTAATGAAGTTTCGACACTTGTAAGATTCTTCGTAAATGTATCGACTTGAAAAAATATGCATGTGCACAGCAACGTCACAACATGGCGGCCGACATTCCTTATTTGGAAGTAACCGGAAGACAAAAACGGCATAATGGCGGACGTTCAATTTCGAAAAGTGGCCTCAGTTTTTGGCCGTTTTTGTCAATTTCGGTCGGAAAAATTCGCTTTTTTCTCTTTGTTTTCCACAAATCTAAGTTATTTCTACAATTTCCAGGGGTCAAATAAAAAATTGTCTCTGGTCTTCCGTTGTCCTTTAAAACAAAGATTTATCTTCCCGACATTTTGAACAATAACAAAAAAATTAAATCGCAATAATTCTGAACGGAATAACTTGTGATAAACTACAGGTATGCTGACTTTGTCAAAAGCACATTTGCTGGTATCAAGACAGAGAGAACTTAACTTTGTAGTGTTTTTTCCAAATCCAAGTAAACCATTTAAAATTCAAGCTGCTCGAAATTTTTGTGCCGCCCCCCCCCCCCCCCCCCCAGCTCCTCAGGGCTTCCTACGGCCCTGGGACGTGCCTATAGGGATTGACGCGAGTCGTCCGGCCCCGCGTGCACTAGTTTGTGCACCGCTCCCTCCCATAAATATTGGCGAGGACTTGTGGAAAATTTCCTTTGATAATTTCGTATTCGTTTGCGAAAACATTGCACAAGAGGTGTTATTTCATATTTGATTTCTTTTGTTTTTCCCGAACCTTGTTCACTGTTCACTTAATCAGCAACCACACGTAGAAAGTTTATGCACTATCGAGTACAAACAGAAAGTATGATGCAAACTTTTGTTTACATTCTCGTAACTATTGTCTTCGTTCCTTACTGCGCAGGCTTGGTGAAACGATTGACTATCAAAAGTTCTTGTACCATTCTCGTCCACAGAGCCCGCGCCATTTGGATTGGTTTGGAGGGATAAAACAAAAGATTTTGCCTCGAGGCTAAGGGAAGAACAAATAATTTCTTCTGTTTCAGTCCCCCAAGCCTGGGCGCCATGTTATACAATTTCAGAATTGGTCTCTTGCTGACCATGCGCAGACTACTCGCCTGAAAATTCCTTCCAATCAGATTGATCTTTTTTGAAAATGAGTCCGTGAATCATTGACTAACGGTAGGGTAACGACATCCGGCCATACGATTCTGTTTAACTGCCAAGCAGATCACTTTAACGTGTTTGGTGCCTTTATTAGCTCACAGATGTAAAGGTTTTTGTTTGTAACAATTTAAAATAGTTTGTCTTCCTTTCCCAGGTTATTTTGGCAAGTACCTGAACGAGTACGACGGAAGCTGGGTCCCAGTGGGCTGGGACAGATGGGAAGGGCTGTTACACAATTCCAAGTTCTATAACTATACTATAAGACACAACGCATACAAAGAGCGACACAAGATGAGTTATGAACACGATTACTTCACTGATCTTATCACCAACCACAGTATTTCATTTATTCAACGAACGAAAGCAGCCAGACCTGATAGTCCTTTCCTAGCTGTTGTGAGTCATTCGGCACCTCATGGCCCCGAGACAGCTGCTCCTCAGTATAGCAAGGCATTCCCTGATGCGCGCGCTCCAAGGTATGAAGTGACGTCAACTACATTGTTGCTCCTGAGGCCCTGATGTACCATGAAAATACGTTAATTGCGTTAGGTGCTTAGCAAAATGTCTGGTCTGTTCCTTTCCTGTAGTTTTACGTCATAATTTGGTTTTGATTATTCAGGAAATGGGAAAAGTCCCATAACGAGACGAGCGGAGAGTTTACCCTGTGGGTAAATTTTAGTGACTAGAATACCGGCATTTTATATCATATACTTAAGTATTTTTTCTAGATATTTATATCTCGCATTTTCTATAGGAGTAATCAAATGCGCATTACAATAAATTTAAAAATAAATCGATTCGCTCCGACGAAGGGCTAACGCTCGAAACGTCAGCTCTCGAATCTTTTTACGGTGGCCAATTTACATTATCAACCCAGTTGATAAAAGCAAATTATATTGTTATACTTCCCACCGACGCAGCGTACCGCCCCCCTAATTTTTCTAGAAACTGAGCCTTAATTACCAGTACTTTTTTAAAAAGTTTTTGCAACAAAAGTACAATCACTCATATCTCCATCACGTTTGCCAGATTGTCTTGTAATTATTTGATTCCGGCAATGCGCTTAACTTAACTGAGAAAGAAACAAAACGTATCCTGTTGATGATAAACTTTCTTTGTACTTTTCTTTTTATCATCTGTTCGGGTGTGTCCACAAAGATTTGCATAAACGCCTGTTGTTTTAACCCATTAGTGGTCTAACACGCTTCACGGTTTTCACAGGTATGACAACTGGAATTTTATTTCGAAGGACAAACAATGGATCTTAAGGGAGACGTCTCCGATGGACGCGCAAAAAATAGCGTTTGTAGATCTGTTACACCGCCGCCGACTTCAAACACTGCTTTCAGTTGATGACTCCATTGCACGGATTTTCCACACACTACAGTCTCTGGGAATTGAAAATGAGACGTACATTTTCTTCACTTCTGATCACGGCTATCATCTGGGACAGTTCGGTTTGGTCAAAGGAAAGTCCATGCCATTTGAGAGCGACATCCGAGTACCTTTTTACGTCAGAGGCCCGATCATTCCCAAAAACATCAGGTGAGATATACTGATCAGGCAGGCTGTAAGTCCATCACAATAAAATGTTTCGCCTGGTAGCCTCCCACGCAGACCTCCTTTGGGCTTCGTCACGAGATATTCAAGTTTAAAAAATTGGCCACAACTCTGTTCTCTTTTCGTAATCTTATCTTCACAAGTACACATGAATTACGGTCTTCCATTGTAGATAAGGAATAGCGAGCTGAGCTAACCTATACCAGGTCGACCTGTTTCTGGAACACGGCTGCCATGTTGCCGTCCTCTGCAAAACAACAATGTGAAATGAGCAAATTCTGAGTACTTTAAAGAACGTGAACCACGATGGCTAAATCTCGTTTTTTTCTGTTTGAAAATAAAATCCATCCTATATTTTCTACAAGCTAAGCAAGCTAGGCAGGGGCCGATCCAGGAATTTTTGATATGAGGGGGAAGGGAAGGTTCGTGTAGTACTTTATATTAAAAATGCCGTTTTCCGTTTTCAAATATCTGTAGTAGTTCCCGAGATATTCAAGTTTAAAAAATTAGTAAAATATGTAAATTAGGAGACTGATGCAACCCAATGTTATATCAAGTAAATAAATTGGGCTATTTCGGTCAGTTTTCGACAGAGGTAATTGAAACTTGGCACACAAATAGTCCTTCAGGCGACATACCTACGGTTATAACAAAATCCTGCTTCCATGGCAACACACTCTTTTCCAGTCCCCTCGATTAAAAAAGTAAGCGGCATTTTTCTTCATGTGCAGACTACTTTCTAATGCTTTAAAATGGCTTAGATTGGAGACATGCAAATTTCATCATAGTAGCACTTTAACAGGCCGAAAATTTCTTTGCTACCACCCCCCCCCCCCTTAGAAAGAGGTCTTGATCCGCCACTGGTATATACCAACGTTAGGTTTACTACTTTTTTTCTTTTTGTCGCATGTTACTCTTCAGGTTTTCCCTTTATTAAGCTATTAGATCATTCGTTTTGTAAGATAACTTAACTTAATCAATTTTATTTTCTTCAAGGATGAAAGACATGGTTTTAAACATTGACTTGGCACCCACATTTTTGGATATTGCCGGCGTGAAAGTTCCCAAGGACATGGACGGTGTGTCTATCATGAAACTTTTCCGAAAGGCAAGATTTGGAAGGAGAGCAAAAAGGTACGCGTTTTACTCCTAACAAAAGGAACAAAATTGTAGCAATTCTTTGCGTGCAAGTGTTGGACCGCACCTAAAGCTAGTTGTCACTAAAAACAGGTTTAACATTTCAGTACGTCCATTTAATCGTATTTTGCATCTCAAAGCAAGAATGGATGTAAGAAAACTGCACATTTATTGCCACTACATTTCTTGATATGGCCGTGCAAGACAAGTGAGCATGGCCAAGTGGTTAGGGCGCTGGATTTGTAATCCGCAAGTCGTTAGTACGTTCTACCCTGCCACTAGATGTTCGGTATTCCCGAATACAACTCCTCCACGTTTTTGTATTTAGCCAACTCGTCAGTCTCCATTTCTGTAGTTTCGCAGTTGTTTTTAGGGGATCGCCTCTTAGTGGAACGCGATCTCCTAAAAACGACTACGCCGGAGGCTATGAAATAGCCTGATAACTTGTTTGTTTGTTTATTTATTTATCGGATTGTGGGGTACGTACTAGGATATCAGGAATTTATGTGCAGTAGCCGAATGTCGTCTACAAATGGTCCACGTTTTCTCGCTTCTCTAACGTTTGAAAGGAACATTTAGAAATATTTCTACATTGCTCAATGCCTGCTAAACAGTTCAATGAACTGCTTGGCAGGTGTATACAGCTGCAAGTTTTGAACTAAGTGATAACTTGGGCGATTTCGCTAAAGCGTAAAATTATAGAATACTTGGAAATAATCATTTAAGGCGGCTCGAAAGAGTTTTTCACTGTAAAACGATGCGGGATTACAGAAAAGTGCTTATGATCATTGGGACAAAGTATGAATACCTGTAGAAGTCTGTTATTGGGCAATACTTAAAGCCTCATGCTGATACTGCCGGAACTTTACCCGGTTTCTGTAGCATTAAGCAGCTAGGAATATTTATACTCCCCCCTGGACGGGATGCTAGTCCATCGCAGGGTTACAGCACTATTTCGCCCCTTTTTTACACGTGGGTGGAGAGGGGCCATGTGAGGGTAAAGTGTCTTTCCCAAGAACACAACGCACCGCCTCAACCAGGGCTCGAACCCGGACCGTCCGATCCGAAGGGATCTGGAGGGATCCGGAGTCCAGCGCACTAATCATTAGGCCACCACGTCTCCTACGACCTCCAAAATTTCAGTTTTTGCCAACTAGTTTTAGAACTAAGTCGGTGACCTGCCATTTTTATTTCGTTATTAATTTTAAAAGCTCCCTGAATTCTGCCGATATCTTGTCTGCCAATGCTAGAAAAATTGTATTGTGGAAATTAAATTATATCGAAAAAGGCGTTTTATAAATTACAAGAAATTCCACAATACAGTTTTTGTCCAAAATGTTCTATTTAAATCAGCATACTGAGTGTTAATCGCAAACAAAAAAATCAAGTTAGGCGACAGAGTTAAATTTCGAAATAATAGAAATGTTTTTCGCACGTTTCATTTCCGGTTTAGCGGATTCCAGATGGAGCGCGTGCATCTTTAATGAATTCTACTAAAGCAATTAAATTATTCGCTCTTGATTTCTGCGGGGTGGTTGGATAGTCGAGTCAGTCTTCAGCCTCATCAACTACCTCTCGATCTACTCTCGAGCTCATAATCTCTCAGTCGAATGTCTAATTGTTATCCGGCAGATCATTTAATCTTTTATTTTTGTCGTTCTTTTTGGCAGAAGGACTCATGTTGTATGGAGGGACACCTTTCTCATTGAACGCTCACGAGGGTAAGCTTAAAAGTGGATTATGTTATTTACAAGATGACAAGGCTCTTAAATTTGAGAATTTTTCCCGGGGAGGGGGTACTACCTATAGATGTGTGGGCGAAGGTTTTTAAACCCTGACCCTGTTTAAGGTTAAAGAAAACGCAATTTGATACCCTATTTAAGGACCAAACTCGAAAAATGACACCCTTTTAAAGGAAAACCAAAAACTAAGAAAGGTATGAACGGGTCAACCTTATTTCGTTTCTGTAACGTTAATATTCTTGACGGATTGTTGTCTACCGTTTCTTATCCGAATGAAATTTCGATACCCTATCTAAGGATCACACCAGGAACAATGCCAAAATAGGCAAAAATGATACCCTATTTAAGGATCGCGAACCTCAAAAAACAATACCCTATCCCGCGGCACATACCTATATAGCCCATATATGGGTGTACCCCAGGGGAATTTTTTAAGTAATCCTTTTTGAGTGCACATTTTGCAACTGTTTTCAGCTTGTAGCATGATAACCAATTTATGACATCGTACAAGATCAAACCCGAACCATCACCTTCCAGTAAATTTACAAATCAGAAAGGCCGTCCCTCGATTATGTTTCACAGGCTTTACAACTCTGTTTTGACATCTGATCCTTGTTTGTAGGGAGGGGGGGAAAAGAGGAGGACTCATGTTGTTCTCCCCACCTCACTTCATCAAAATGCTACCATAGCGTCACGGTTTTCCCTATAACTAATGTTTGTGTTCATAGCGGCCCAGTGGGCTTAGAAGGCTTTGCTACAACCCGGCAGTAGTGGTACAGAAGCAGTTGCCGTATTGGTCGGAAAGTTACTACGCTTCGTTTCTCGTCAATTTTGGCACGCATGATTAAACACAAGCGTAAATAAGTCAGTATTATCATTGTTTTATGTTTGATGGAACAGCCACTGGGCATATATGCTTAAACAAGAGACAGCTTAGTATCAGTTTCTATCGTTTTGATAGTTGACTGGGGATTCACCCTTCATTAAACATCAGTCAATAGAATTTGGTTTTATCAACTGGGTTGATAATATGAATTGGTCACCGTAAAGAGATTAGAGAGCTGACGTTTCAAGCGTTAGCCCTTCATCGGAGCGATTCTCCCCAATCATTCTAAGCAACATATGGCAGTCTGCGACCTTTCCCCTTCATCAAGGAAGCACGGAAAGCCGCAAAACTGTAGAACAAAAGTTTATTTTCCAAATCGGCACTCTTAATCGTCACGGTATCAACGAGCGCTTTTCATTCAACTAATTTATTCTATTTTTTTTTCACGTTACCAGGCACCAACCAATAGCATAGCTCCATCTTTGTGTATATAAACCACACACGACCCACAATTCCTCGATTCGCTCCGACGAAGGGCTATAAACGCTCGAAACGTCAGCTTTCGAATCTCTTTACGGTGGCCAATTCACATTATCAACCCAGTTGATAAAACCAAATTATATTGTTATACTTCCCACCGACGCACCACCACAGTTTCTTTAGAAACGTACTCCCTCTATCAGTCAATAGAGTCCCCAACCTCGTTTTAATTTCGAGTCAATGGGCGTGGCGACCGAAAGTCACGTTCGTTTTGCCTTTGTGACTTCTTTGTTATTGTTTTAACTATTCATGTATGTAGTATGTTGTTGTAAATAGCTGCCACTGCCCAATATCGGATTAGTGTTTACTGAGATTAAAGAGTTTCGTTTGAAGGGCCTGTTTGTATGGAGGAGTGTTGACCCTGGTAGGAAGGTTACCCTCCTTACTGAGCTATCCCAGGCGAGAGAGCTTTTCATGCATTTCTTTACAAATGGCACCGAACCGTTTACATGAGAAAAAACAAAGTTGTATCTAGAGACAGGGTGACCCTGGTTAGAGGGTCTCTTGCTCTGAAAGTAGGGTGACCCTGGGGGCGAGCCAACATTTACTCATATAAACAGTTGGTTCGCCTAACCAAGGCAACTCACGGCATGTCGGCCGTCATGTAATGACCGAATGCTAGGTTTTCACGAACAAATTTATATTCAAGACCGAAAATTCAACGCGCACGGCAAAGACGATAGCAGGGGAATTGACTGAAGGTAGTCAAAGGAAGGAGAAATGAAGATTTGAATAGTTAAAGGGATACTGTCACGAGCATAACTTCAAAAATTCAACAGCCCAAAAACATATTTACGCGAATGAAAACCTACAAACAGTGGTCACGTTTTGTTAAAATTACTATGCCAGACTAAAGAAGCCGGCTATATATGGAGTGATATCAACATGATACTATCAGGAGCTTTAGATCTCAACTTGAAAAATTTAGGCTGACTTTTTCAAGTTCTGTCCTTGTGGTTTGGAAAAATTGATGAAAACTAATTACGGTAACCTTCTTCCTTAATAAAGCAAGTTGCTTGATATCCTTCTCTCTATGTTCTATTCTGTATGAGATAATTTCGGTGCCATTTACTAAAAAAAAGCAGAAAAAGTCCGTGTCAGTGTATCTTTAAAAAGGGTTTTAAATAACTTTGAGTCGGTCAGCAGGGTCAGCTGTTTTCATATAAACGCTCGGATAAAGATGGCTCTGGGGAGAGGGTAACCCTCTTACCAGGCCCTACATAATAGAAATTTTGGCAATGTACTGTTTTAGCTGGAAGAGAACAAAGAACATGTTAGAAGGAAGGTCAAGGAACAAGACAATTATAGCAATAGCAAAAGAGAACAAGATGACATTACTCGAGAAAATCTGCTCCAGGCCCAAGTACCAGTCGCCTTGTCAACCCAAGCAGCTGTGGGAATGTGTGACAATCGATCGCAGACAAAGACTGCGAAAGTGCAGGAGAGATGCCGTGGTTACAGGAAGGACAACCCCAACCACCCGACCCATACCATCCACTCCTCCAACCACCCCTGTGAAAATGTGCGTTTGCATGAAGCCGAAACCGGGCACTGAGATGAATGAAAATCAAGGGGACATGCTTCCGTATGATGGTGAGTGTCACGCATCCATCAATGTTAAGCCGCAGGGAGTGCGCGCGCGGGGGGGGGGGGGGGGGGGGTGGGGGCGCGGCAGAAAATCTCAGCTAAGTTCAAATGGTCCGTGCCTGTTATTCCCCACCCCTCTGCAGCTTAATGTAGATAAGATTATAGGATCAGCCTACAATCTTGGACGCATCTAGTCGAGAAAAACATTTATAATATACATAGCGACAATTTCAGGCAATAAACCTTGCAAATAGATTTCTATATTTGTTATATCAGCTTCGCGTATAGCTTTCTTCACATGTGAAAAATATAACCAATCAACTTCAAGAGTAGAACAACCTAACCAATCAGAGCGCGTGAATTCAAATGGTTTCCAAAGAGGTTGTGAAAACAACGAGCGGCAAGTTTACATGCTCTCGAAGGCAGTTTATGTTTTGGCTACAAATTTTGTCTTCGGAGAACTTTATGGAAAGGAGAGCCACCAGAAACACGCTAAGCAAAACCTTAAGAACACAGTTATGATATGGAAATGAAAAAAAGCATTCTCCAGGCGGAGCGAAGACAAACTATAAAATGTCTTTAAGGGTCTTTAAGGGAAAGCCAAGAAATGAGAGACTCATTGTAGCTTTGATACAACACAGCCGTGGACTATCACTGTTGGGAACACCAGGGTAAAGTAAATGTTGCACTTTTGAATGTGGATTTGTTTAATGAACCAACTCCTTGTGTTATCACAATTTTTGTTTAAAAATTCGCTAGTTGATTTGCAGTTGTTAATTCGTTCCTCGATGCGACAGAAAACGTTTTCCTTTTAAACAGTAACCAGTGTGTTGTATACCGCTATTTAAATAAAGTTCTTGTTTACGATAGCTTATCGCCGCCTTAATTTTGCTGAGATCTCGCTTGGAAAGCCATCAGAATGCATTTGCAGCTTTGTTCTCCTCGCGCTGCGTTTAACTCTTTAATTATAGACTATAGAAAAATCGCTTTAAGTTTACAATGATTGAGTACTCGTTATATCTAATAAACAAATTACAGCACAGAAAGTGCTTTGTACGGATTATTATTCACTCGTCGCAAAACTTTGAGAAAATCACTCGTTCGCTGCGCTCACTCCTTTGTTTTCCAAAGTTTTGCAACTCGTGAATAAAAATCAGTACGTCGCACTCTCTATGAAGTAATCTATATATATCGCACACTATTTGTGACTACCTTGACTTGCAATCCCGTAAAAAAGTTTCGTCTCCCTCTCCCCCTGCTCAGTGTTGTATCATGTGATTTACAATTCACTTGGCTTTGCTCTGACAACACAACAAAATTGTTAACATTGAAATGGGGGAGGGGGTTGGACAATATGAGCTGTGGTACCCAAATTGGTGATAATTTGTACAAGTGTCTCAACTGTTCTGTCCAAGATTGTAGCAACATGTAGGTATCAGTTTGTTATGCAGTACCAGGAACTGTTATTGTCGATGCCATAATTGGTAACCAAGCTTTTCTGAATGGGCGATGCTATATCTGCTCCAGTTTAGACCTGGACTAGGTCGAAACTGGTTATAATTTGGTGATAGACTAATACACACTTACCAAATGCTTATTTTTTCAATTTCACACTGGTTTGCTTGCGGTTAGCTTTTATTTGTTTTCTAGGGCATTTCCGGCTATAAGTAGGAGTCTGTCATTCAAAATCAAAACATTCAAAATCAAAACATTGTATGTGAATAAACATTCACGGAGTTTGTTTACAAAAATATAGACATTTGGATTCTACTTCGAGGACGACTACGAGTAGGAGATTTAAATTTAAGTTTTGTCGCGCGTACTAACAAAATAGCCTCGCCAGAAAACTCCACTTTCCTTCTTTGTCAGCAGCAAAGTTAACACGGTCATTTTTATTGAAGGCAGTTTGACTTCTCCTAATCGCTATAAGATAAAGCTACTAACATTTTGATAACTTGTTTTCGCGAATACGACATTCTCACTGAAACTTTGGTAGTCCACGGAATTTATGGGGTCAGTGCTTTGATCACATCCAGTAAGTGAGGCCAGGGCATCAAATTTGCTCCACTTATCTCCGAATACTCAGTGGAAATAAAATTAAAAACAGCCGGGGGCAGCTATACTGAGAGCTATTTCTAGTTATTAGAAATATGCTTACGTAGTGTGTTTACCTTCATCTTGCAGATGAATTAATTGTTACTGGCATGGATTATTTAATAAAAGAAGTACGGCGTCCAAAGAGGTCTCGCTACTCTAGCTACAGCGAAAGGAAGAGAAAAAGCGAATTTAATGCGAGAAGGTACCAGAAGGAACTGGCCAGGGCGTTCAGACTTCAAAATCGACGCGCCAAATCAAAAATGCTCATTCGAACTCCCGTCACAAACACAAGTCTGAACACAAGTGGAATTGCGTCATCCGGAGTACAACATGCTGTGGAGGAAAAACTTGGAAAACTCAAAGAGAAAATTCAGGGGATAAGAATGCGCCTGGGAGCTTTGCGAGACCGGAGAAAGAAATTGCTTCAAATCAGCGCGCGTGATCGGTTTATAGAATACCCCTGTCCGTGTAACCATGGTAACGTGACCATGCCTGAGAAGGTAACAAAGGAAAGCACTGGTAATGGCGCGCACTATCAAGAGGGTTTAAAAGGAGAAGGACACGATGATGGTGAGTTACAGACATCTCCATTGAGGAGACGAAATAAGCAACTGAAGGCGACATCTCGCAAGACAGAGACCAAGAAAAAGAAGGTTAAGCCAAGACGAAGTAAATGTGCAAGTCCAGGCATGAACTGCTTTTACCAGACAAACGATCACTGGAAACTTCCCCCTCTGTGGACAGGTAAATATTGTTTGAGGTTCATATTTGGTATTCATCATTTTTCCACCTCCTTGCTAAATGATTCACCTCTTACCTCGTGTCCTCGTTAGTTGTTTTTCTCAATCTAGTCTGTGCATGAAACTCAAGTGTATCACCACTCAACCCAAACTGACTCGATTTGCGCCAACCTTTTTGCTTGTCACTTACGTCAGATAGATCCCAATTGTGGGTGAATCTAGAGTACATAATTAGTCAATTTCATGAGTGTACCGAGTCATACATCACTTATTCACTTTTCTCAGCTTGTTATACCTACCCTATACTTGCTAGAAAAATACGACAAGCAAGGAAAGCGACTTTGGTTCAGCAACGAATGACGCACGACTCGGTGCACTTGTATCATTCACTCACACGACGAATCGTTGGTAACCTAATGTTTTTTGTGTTGTTTGTTTGTTTCTTGATTCAGGGGGAGAATTTTGCTTCTGTCCCAACTCTGCCAATAACTCTTACTGGTGCCTTCGGACGATAAATACTACTCACAACTTCTTATACTGCGAGTTCATTACACTTTTTTGGGAGTACTTTGACCTCAACAAAGACCCATACCAGGTACGGTAAAATGAAAGAGAAAGCAAACTGTAAACGGAAACATCGTGCAAAGTATCGTAACCATAACCAATACCTCAATACTGAACATCAGTATTCGCATACACTCACAAATAGTGAAAATATAGGTGAAAAATGTACTTTTTTAAAATAAAGAAACGTGTTCAGTTGGCGTGCGCGCTGTACGGGAACGCTTGCCACTACGCAGGCTACTGGACAAAGGACGTTGGTGGCACTGTAACGATCTAAATGTGGTACTTTTAAATATGGCGACTGAAAATAAACTAATCCGTTCAGTTGATAAAGTGGGAAATAGCTCAGCACTCGCCAAGAGTCTGAAACGTATTCTTCTTTCATTTTCTGTTGATAATCATACGGTTACATGCATCTACTGTCTCTTACTAACTGCTACTGCTACTACAACTAATCACTGCTTTAATGCTCATTTAGGCAAACCGTAGACATTTTTGGGTTATTTCTCGGCGACCTTAGATAAATGAGACACCACTAAGACTTACAAGGCGCAAACAAACTTACATGAAAGAAGAACGAAAACTAAAAGAACAGGAATCTGTAACAGGAACTTTCACAGAGGTTGAAGCCAAGGTCAGCAGGACTGATTCCCAAGCTGATCTACCGTGGGAACTAACATTTAAAAACAAACACGCAATGACGGAACCAACACAATTTAAAATAAGAAATAAGCTTGGATTAGAAACCAAAACTAGTATAAACAAACCTTAAAAAGGGTAGGTTAAGAGCAAATCAAAACAGCTAAATACTTCACGACATTAGTATTTCAGTACAAATACGTTTCCTGTCCAAGTTTCAGCGTTTTGACATTGTATTTCACATTCATTTTCTAGTTATACAACATAGTCGATGAAGTGAGTCCTTCTGTATTGTCGGAGCTCCATCAACAGCTAATCAGAATGAGAGATTGCAAAGGAGAGAGCTGTACTCATCATCATGGCAAGAAGTATCCCACTGCACCTGAAAAACACTCACCCACTCTGCCGTCAGTTGTGAAAACATCTTCAGAAAGTTCAGCTAGACCCTACGAAAAGCCTTGGGATCACTCGGAAGTTGTCGTGAATACAACGGAATCTTCAGAGTATTTACCAGTTTCAACTTCTGTGCCAACAGAAGCAAAAGTGAAAACAGTAGAACATCCAACTATTCAGTCAAAAGAAAGAGTCATATCGAAATGGCAAAAAAAGCAGACTTCTGAGAACAGAGGGAACGAAAAAGAACAAGAAGGGGAAACGTTTGTCGACAAACAACCACAGCAATTTTCCACCTCAAAAATGTCGCCGTTGCCAACAGAAGAAACAAGAAGGGAAGTTGTCCCGGAGAAGATATCAGAGTCACAGCGAAACTTGTCAAACCATTCCACTGAAAACGAGAGACTTGACAAAAAACAAATAGATGTCAAGAAACCATCACAAGATGCAATAACACCTACGACTGGTTCCATTGACATGCCTACGACAGTATCCCTCGTGAGGTCTTCGGAGCCCGACACGGAGACGAAAATTTCCTCCATTACATCGACTTTAGCGTCAATCTCCCTTACAGATTCAGAAAATACAAGTGAAATGAATTTAAACGAGCATTTTACAGTAAAACCAACAAGAGGAACATCGTCCAAACGGCGAAAAAATGGACACCGTGAAGGCAGAAAAAAAGAAAAAGACCCTAATGCGAATAAACGAACGCAGAGAATCTTAAAAAAGTCCAGAAAGTCGAAAAAGAAATCTTCCACCCGGGAACGTTCGCCAGTACCAACAGAAAACATAGCGAAGTTTAACGTTTCTGAAAATCAGACAATTGCCTCTGACAGAGCATCAGAGTCAAGGAAAAATCTGGGGAAAGTTGAAATATACGAGGAGAAACCATCACACGATACTGTGACACGTGTGGCTGGTGACGTACCGACGACAGTTTTCGTGTGGTCTTCGGAGTCCGACGCGAGTTCGTCGGCGACAAATATCTCTTCAGTTCTACCCACTTCAGCTTCGACAAGCCATACATTTACGAGCATTTTACCAAAAGGAAAAAAATCGGGCAAGCGACGAAAAAATGATGAACGAGAAGATAACTCTCCGAAAAAGGGTAATTCAAAAACATCCAAGAAACTGAGGGAAGCAAAGAAAAAATTATTAGAAAAACACATTTCTTCGACAACTTTAAGCAGTGTCTTAACGGAGGAAAGTAAACAAGCCACTAAAACTTCGGAAAACCAAACACGGGTTGGATCAAAATCGGAAGGCGAAAGCGGAACCGAGTTCGAAAATGACGGCAACGAAAATGAAAACGATTTGTTACCAGACATTACACGGAAACAAAACAAAAGGCCGGCGAGTAAACGATCCTCTAATCGGGGTGCCAAAAGAAGATCCAAACAAAGACAGCCAAAGCGCCAAAGACAAGCACAAATTAGCGAGGGAGGGGTAGCTGAGGATGGAGTTGAACAATCGGTTCAAAATGGAGCGGGCTTACCTTTTGAGCAGACCCTTTCCCCGCCCGAACCTTGACGAATACCAACACAGTTGAACTGAGATTTAATAGAAAGCTTTTGTAAAAAAGAACCTTAGATGAAAAGGAAGCTTGGTTTAATTGATTTAATATCATGCCCGGTCAACCAAGTCTTGACGTTTAGAATTTTCCATTTTTCTTAAAGACATCTCTGGTACCTGCAAGTTTAGAGTCGATATTTAGTAGGATTTTTTGTAACGTTCATTTTTTCTCCATTAAAGATTTTAACTCTCTTGGTTTTTATGATAATGACGTGCTGACTTCGGGTTGGCAAGACATACAAATCTAGCCCAGTATAACTTATTTGAATTTAGTAGAGTTTGAAACAAATTGGAAGGCTTTGCACGAAGTGATGATGGAAACGTCACTAATCCAATAATAACTACTTTGTTGGAAGCCTGTGTGTCGCAATGACTTGCAAGTTCTGAATTCGTGTTGCAGAAAGCAAGCTCAACAAAATACCACCGCAAGCAAAGTATTAAATGAATTACTAGGTATCGAGGGCGTGTTGCCACGACAAACAAATAGTACAATAACTTAGAAAGTATTGAATGCGTGTTACAGACAGCAAGCTCAACAAACAACCATCGCGAACAAATTATGCAAGATATTGAATGATATTTGAATAAGATCACGTTACGTCTTTTACAGTGCAACTAATTCAAACGGGGCCACCACCAATGTGTTTTAGCCAATCAAGAGACGAATTCGTAACAAAAGATCACAATCACAATGGGAATAGAAAATTTAACACCCAGTTAAGTTAGTTTAACTGCAATACAGTGGACTTCTTCTAATAGACACGTAAAAAGTGAGGAGAAATTGATTTTTTACATACAACTGCATTTATTTTTAATAGGTTGTAGAACCATTACCGAGTAAGATATCGAAAAGATTGGAGTTGAAGTTAAAAAACCGGATTGCGATAAGCATGTGAAGTCTCTTTGTCTAGTAACCGAATATCCATTGTTGCTATGGAGCATGGAATTTTGATTAAAAAGATTAAAAGATTTAGATTAAAACAAACAGAATGAGCTACATATAGTTGTGTTATGCCCTTGCTACGACAAAGGTGTAGAGTTCATAAATGTTTCTAAGTTTGCTCGATTAATAGTATCCGTTTAACTTGGATAGAGATATTTTCCTTTATTAGCGAAAATTAATTGTGCTTCTCGTTTCACTGAAAACCAGTAAAAGCTTGCTTGACATAATATTCTTTTAGGTTAACTGTTTGAAAATATTTGTATGCATAGTTTTGTAAGTTATTTTAGAAATTTTTTATGGTGCTGGTGTGAATAAAAATCAGCAAAAGTTTGTGACCTGTGTATTTCCTGGCGTGTGTCTGTTCTTCAACACTGCTCATTACTACACGACATTACAATGTTGTGAAGACATACCCACCTACCGCTTGTTTGTTTCTAGCCAACAAAGCTATTTCTACCTGAAAATGAAAAACTCAGAGACTCAAGGGACAGTGCAGAATGCAACACCAAACGTGATTCCTAGCCTTTTCGTGACAGCGGTAACACGATACTTTTGTTTATTTGTAATATGATACTTTTGTTTTTCTTCGAATGTTGTAACATGATACTTTTTTTTCCGCATCGCTGATTTTCAACACAAAGCGTCATATTTTGTGATTTATTAAACACAAAGTATTTTATCGAAAGACAATAAACGGATCAAATGGCAAAAATATATCTTTCCAAAGGGTTTTTAAAACGTAGTACAGTTAGTACATTGTTCTATGGTTGTTACGAAATTTGTGCCGAAATTTTGCATATTCAATTACGAACGGTTCGTGAAATATTTACCAGAGCTGGTACGTCTGCAATGAAATCTGTTTCTCCGGAATTACTGTACCCTACGATTGAGTATGTGGCCTCCCTACCTTCAAATTCTTAAATGCCGTATGACATCTACTATATCCTGAAGCAAAGTCTCTGATCATGTCTGATCTCTCAGCTCTACTGAGTTCAAACAACTCATCTCCGAGAAATAGGAAGCTGCGTACATCATCAACTTCAAATTTAACCAAAATTAAAGCTATCGTTACTTCAGTAAGAAAAATTTTAAAATTCAACGTGGCTCTTATTCACAACTAACCGCAATCAAAAAACAATCCCTAAACTCAAAGCCGCCAAAACAGACTGCTCGCAGCATGTAAAATTTCACATCCTCGTACCTTCTACACCACCATACATACATACAAGCGGCAATTTCATTGGTTATTGATCGATAGTATCCTAATTCTGATTGGTGTGAAATGCATCGCTATTCCACTCATCCATCCATCTATCCACTACATACGTCGGTACGCCGACTAAGAGTTATTTTTTTTTGAAAAAAATAACTCAAAAATAGGACACTTGACTTGAGAGCCATGTCTAGTTGCTTTTAAAACCTGTTCGGTTCAGAAAAATTTCAATATGTATAAAATAAACAAATTACAGCATGGAAAGTGTTTTGTACGGTATTTACGCACTCGTTTGTTTCTATCAGAAATCTCACTGTACTGAGGGGGTAAATAGGGGTACGCGAATCCGCCAATCCGTGCTATTTTTTGGCCAAATCCGTCAATCCGCCACTATTTTCGTTCAAATCCGCATCCGCATTCCTTGAAAACTTTCTGTGTAATAGTTTCACTGAAAGGACAGTAGATTTCGTTTTCGGTGAAAAATTGTCAAGAGGTTTCTTGCGGCAGTTCTAATGTAAAGTGGTGGTTTGGGTCTCGTGCAAACAGAAAATGGACAAAACAAGAACATTGAGACCAGGACTAAAGACACGCCAAGGCCACGATACGAACTTCCTGGCATCAGCTAATCCGTGATCCACTGCATTATCGAAATCCGCGAATCCACTTAATTTTTCGCTGAAATCCGCAATCCGTGTACTTTTTAAGGCTAAATCCGTTGATCCGCAAACCTATTCACCCCCCTCCTCACTCGTTCGATTTCTGACACGTCACCAACTTGTGCGCAACTGTACCGTACGCGTGCACTTTCCATGAAGTAATCTAGATTTCCACTACAGGTTTTATTTTGTCTCGCTAGTATTCGGAAAATAGTTGTGCTCTCCGAGCGGCCAAATACGAAAAGCCGTCTCGATCAGAAATATAATCTAGAAAACCTCAAAGTTGCATTTTTTAACAAATAAAACCATTTATCCTGGCCATAGTTAGTCCTAACTATGTCCTGACAAAATATTTCTATCCTGCACAGATACAAGCGGGCCTTAGAGCATGTGCAATCAGAGGTGATTGTACATCTTAGAATGCTTTTGGCATCTATAATGCAAGCAAAATTAAAGCGATGCTTGAATAAAGTTAAGATATACTGCTGTAAACTGGTAGGGTACACTGGGCAGCACTTTGCTAATTATAAGATACCGCCAGAAAGTACTTGAAATACAACTTGTTGCAGAGACCTGTTGCATGCTGCGACTTGTGTATCCCGCATTCAAAAAACAAACAAACACTGTTTGCTCTTTCAACAAATATTTTTTTTATTGATTCAATTATCTTACTACAGCGCATGAGAAGGATTCACGTAGCATCCTAATATTCTAATATCCTAATATATTGTATACATTCAGTGTCTTCATCCATTTTCAGTCTTAATCTTTAAATAATTTTCTATTATGCTATAAATTACCCTGACTCTATAACTTATAAGTTAGTATCAACAGCACACTCATCCGGTGCGAACGATCATACGGTTTGTCGATTTATGTAACAATTTATGTGTATTGTACCAGTTCTGACCTAGCAAAAGCACAATAAGGAAGAACTATTTCATTTTCTTGTGCTTGTACCGAGCGAAGAATGCGCTAGTGTGCCCAGTGAAATCAGCCTTGCCATTCCTGACTACAACCTGTTGTTCGGAAATTTATGCGGAAAATGGCTGGGTAGTTTTCATTTTCACTCTAAAAATGATGCTGATTATCAAATGTAAAGAAGAAATACCCAATGTCACATTTTTGCTAATCGCTGTTGAAGGGGTTTCCCACCAGACTGTCATAATACAACTCTGCACTCTAATTGCAGTTGTTACAACCATCACTTTCATTTTACAGCAACTATAAACAGTTTAAGTGTTGAGGTATTGATCATGTGGTTTGACAATCCACTCAGCGTGGGGATTAACTCTACGTAGCGCCATCATGTTCGTGTCGTGATCAAGGCACCGCTCACCTGAAAAACACAAGCATTCAACAGATATTCAGTACTTCTATATTAGTATCGGTAATCATACGGTTTCGAGTTTAATTTGGAATTAATTGGCACAAGTGGGTTTTCCAAATGCTGAAATTGCACGACCCGCTTTACTTATTAATAATACTCGGAGTTTCAATGTGAAAGTAAGTGCTGGCGTTAGAGCTGGAGGAAAAAGGCTGAACGGCTAAGGGAAATTTTTAAACGGCTAGCTGTGAATACTTTGACCCGCATTTCGAATGTAATCATTTCATGAGTGCGTAACGTAATTGACTTAAACAAAACATCTCGCTGGTCAGAACACTGCAGTTCAGAGTTCGTGCCGCTTTTCCCGTTACATCATATCTTCGTAACTGAAATACACAATTTATGGAAATGCACATGGGTGCTGAGTATTTGTCTTCTATTTTAGTGCGAACATATTTTCATGCCGTCGGCCCATAGGCTCCATAACGCGTCTAAAGTTAATTGGGACAGAAAATAGTCTGCCTTTGCAAGACAGAATTTGCGAAAAAGTTATTTTGCATTGACTCGAAACTCTCAACTGCTGAACGTATTGAGTGACAACAACTGGTCAAAATTTTGCTTATGTGTGCGTTATCACTTCGCTGACAAGTGCCGCGAAGACACAAGAAGCTTTCAGTTTGAAGCCCGAGAATTGAATTTAAAGACGTTTCCCTGAAAAAGGAAATGGTAACCCAGATGATGGCAGTGGAAAAGCAATCGTTTTTTTTTTTCATCCAAAAAGCTTTCTCCCTAACTTGGAGCATAGTTAGTAGAGGAGACTGGTTATGAAACCCGGTAAACATCAAAGGCCGATGTCTTTGTTATGGTTTTCCCTTAGTCACGTGATCATGACCGTGCACAAGGAAAATCAACATGGCGATAAGAGTAACGTGAATGTGCGGAGACTTACGCTGTATTTCGCCGGATTTTAGCTTTGATTAGTCTCGATTCGATAAGTGTTATAGCTATATAGCTCATTAGTCGTCATGCCTGGAGATAACTGCGCTGTGTTTGGCTGTGGGAGTTGTAGACGAACGAAAGGGATCGGTATTTGGAAGTTGCCCGCGGCGAAGGACGAGGCACACAAGAAATGGCGGGATGGTTGGTTGAGTGAACTCACAAAGACGCGTGAGATCGACCATGAATTTCGAAAAAGGATCGAAAACGACAAAGTGTTTACCTGTGAAAAACACTTCGACGTAGAAGATTTCGAAATATCTAAGTACGGCTACGATCATCATCATCATCATCATATCCTTTATTTAAACACGATAAAATTTAAAGCTAAAGCTTGTGGGGTCGTGTAAAGAATAGTTACAATATGAAACAATGTTAAAATATGGATAAAGTTACTCATACAACTAACATAAATATACAACTAATTCCTAAAAAGAGTAATATTTAAATAAGTTCGCGTAACTACATCTAAATAAAAATAACTGCTAAAATTAAGACATAAAATATTTAAAAGCAATTAAAATCCTGGTAGTGCCTTGGCAGCGACTGAACCGACTGGGCGCTAAAATCAAGCTCTTTAAAATAAAAGTCTTTCTTTACTTTACGATAAAAATCAGTAAACTGCCCCGTAAAATAAGTCGAGACAGCGTTCCAAAGGATAGCGCCTCTGTAGCTAACAGAGTTTTTAAGAAACTTCGAATTAAAACGCGGGACGATTATGTTATTACTCCTTCTAAAACTGTATGCAGTGCAAGGTTTATTTGCCAAATACGAAAGAGCCGCTGGTGCTTCGCCTATAAATACGCTATGAAATAATTTAATTAATCGTAGTTTATAGTAAAATGCTAAAGTGTTCCAATTCGACTGACGGTATACTTCATTAGTATGCATATCGTAGGGTAAGTTATATATTATTCTGGCTGCCCTTCGGTGGGCCGATATATGGTTTATTCATCAAAAGCATAACTTCGCACTTAGCCGAATGAGGGGTTAGAGAGTTCTCTAGGCACCAGCTATTCAGTTCGGATAAAGCTCTATTTAAAGAAGTAACAGTGTTATCGACAGTGTCACCAATACAATAAACGGTGGTGTCATCCGCGTACAGATAGATAGAGCCAGAGGTGACAGCATTTGGGAGATCATTAGTATACAAAGCGAACAACGTGGGGCCGAGCACTGACCCTTGGGGAATCCCGCAGGTAACGTTAAGCACAGTTGAGTGATGGCCGTTTACTACCGAAAATTGAGTTCTTTCGGTTAGATAATCAGTCAGCCATGATAGTAGGGAACCCTGAACTCCGAATTGAGAATTCAACTTATGCAGTAGCATGGCATGAGATACACAGTCAAAAGCTTTTTTGAAGTCAACAAAGGCCACAGCAACCACCTTATTGGCATCAATTGCTGTTCTCCAGATTTCCGAAAGATGTACCAGCAGTAGCTCAGTGGAATGCCCCTGGCGGTAGGCACATTGTCTATCTGTGACAAGGTTATTTTGGAAAACATGTCGGACGACTACATCGGATACACAAGATTCCATAATCTTGCTAGGAACACTAAGAAGCGATATCGGTCTGTAATTGTTCATATCAGCTTCATCATTTTTCTTGTACACCGGAATCAGGCGAGCTTTCTTCCAATCGTTAAAGGTTTCTCCAAGGTTAGCGCAGAATGAGAATAGACTCGTCAAGGGAGAGGCGATGGCAGGTTCAGCTAGTTTTAATAATTTTGGTGGTATTTCATCTGGACCTGCTGATTTGTTCGGCTTGATAGCTTTTAGTTTGCGTCGGACCAGATCCTCGCAGACAGTGATATCAGTTACAGAGGGCACTAAATCATTGCGATTACTTTGCTGTGGAAGGTTACTGTTAACTCGTCCAAGTCTGGTGCCAATATTAGCAAAGAAATCGTTTATTAAGTTTGCCTTTTCTGTGTCATTGACGGCAAGGCTTCCATCCTGCCTCTTTAATGGACCAATTTTATTTCTTCTGACTGGATTTGTTGCTTCCGCAATTAAATTCCAGTAAGCCGCTGCAGACTTAACCTCAGCCAACTTTTCGTTGAAGTACCGCGCCTTTGCGTTTCTTATCTCAGATGTGATCTCATTTCTTACTTTCTTATATCTTGCATATATTTCTTGATCTTTAGTGCTAACTGCTTTCTTAAACAACTTAAACCTTAAATTCATCTTTCGTCTGATGTCATTATTTATCCAAGGAGAAGATTGACTTCGGATCTTAACACGCTTCAAGGGTGCATGTAAATCACAAATATCTTTGAATAATTTGTACCATGCCCAGAGAACATCGTCCTTATCCTCGAAAACCTGAGCTACTTGAAACGGCGCAGCCATAACATCGTCTCGAAATTGATCAACCTGAAACTTTTTGTAGTTCCTAACATTTACCACATTTGGCGGCGGCCGTTTGAGCTTGAGATTAAGAGTTGCATATATTAGACAATGATCTGAAAGTCCCAAGGGTATTACGCCTTTACGGTTGATTAGATTGGGCTTTGTTGTGACAATCAAATCAATTAACGTGCTTGATCCAAGTGTGATCCTAGTGGGCTTGTTTACAATGTTCTGCATATCAAAAAGCTGAAACAAAGTCAACAGTCTTCTCTTTTTGGGATGAATTTCAGTTCCTGTTCTGTTATCAATACCTTGGAGGTCACAGTTGAAGTCACCAAGTAAAATAATAGTGGCAGTTTTCATCCACGCCTTCTCTAAAACACCATATATGTCCTCGAAAAAGTTAGGGCATTCAAGTTCCGATCTATAAATAACTGAAAATAATGCAGAAGTAGTGGGAAATTTAATCTGGACCCAAATTGCCTCAAGATGTTTTGAGGCCAAATCTTTACGATGGGTCGTCTTCAAATACTCAGCACAGTACATGATACATCCGCCTCCTTTGCATTTAGTCCTGTCTCGACGAAAGATTTTCATCCCATCAACTTCGTCCATGTAACGACTACCTTTTCCTACATCTGATTCTTGCACTAAGCTCTTGAGTGCAGCGTAGTCGACATCTTTACAAATTCCTAACACCTTATCCATCATCGCCATTTGTACAGTCCAGTAACGGAACTTTTCGATAAGTTCACCACCACATTTGGGTTCATTGGCAACACAGGTGACCATTTTCTGCACTCTGAAGCAGTGTCCTTGTACGCTTTCGTGAGTAGCGGTCAGATCTCCTTTGTACATGTTTATACAACGTTTCGTTAAAGCAATCTGGCATCGATCCGCCATTGCCGCAGTTCTCAAAACAGCTAACACGAAGAACACGCTGAACGCCGTGGCATGATACTTAGCCATCATTTCATACAGTAGAAATTGAAGACATGCTCTCGCTTTGCCATATGGTTTTGTTTATTTACGATCTCTGTGAAATTTTCTTGAATGTTAATTTTCATAAAGTAAAACACAAATAAGAAAGTTTCTTATTTGTGTTTTACTTTATTTTCAAATGCAGTTCAAACGGCGAAAATGACGATGAAGAAACCACGATTCGGCGCCATCCCAAGAGTAAACATGCCAAGGAAAAGTCACGAGTCTGCAAAGCCGAGACCTGCTCGATCGGTTGTCAAGGATCACGATCAACAACCCAAGGCATGTTACAAGTCGTTTGGCCAATTGTGCCAGCGAATCACTGGCTTGAAAACCCTGAAAGGGTGGAAATTTAAAACAATATCAGACAGACTTATTCTGAAAAAGACTGTAGAACCTTTCCTTCTCCCAGAAGTAGAAATAATGATCGTGCATACACTGTGAAAGCTTTTGGTTGTTTTCTTCCTGACGATCATCCCCTCTATGTTACTCACCGGCGTTCATTCAGAAACATTTCAGTCTGTGAAATTGTAAGAGAGCTGGAGTGCTATAAACTTTGCTGTGGAGTGGAAGCCAGTGAATTAACAAGCCAGCTGTTTCATCATGTAATTCCCATAAATGAAGACCCACTTCAGACATGTGAGCAGGGTGAGCAGTTTCCCAACAAAGGTTTCTGGAGGTCAACGGACTGCCATCTCATGTGCGAAAAAGAAGTCGGGGAAGGTGCATGCCCACAATGTTTGGAGTACCTGGTTTCCTCAAGAAAGACCATAAAAGCAAAGGAGAGGCGGCTCTCCAAACCTGCAAATGTCAAGGCACCAGTATCAAAAACTGATCCGGAAAGAATTAAACTGACATTACAAGAACAAAGACTGAAATGTGCCGAACTTGAGCGAGAGCTAAATGAAATGCGAGCGGCAATTGTCAAAACAAACATTGAAGTGGACCATGAACTTAGCAACGACTTCACTAAAATCCTTGATGAGGCTGATGACAAAGTTACTCCTTTTATGAGCCTTTTCTGGCAGCAACAGAAGAAACTGTTCTCCAGCAGTCGTACTGGGATGCGATACCATCCGATGATCATCAGGTTTTGTCTTTCACTTGCTGCTAAGTCACCTTCATGCTACGAAGAGCTTAGAAATAGTAAAGTGTTGTTACTCCCAAGTCAGCGAGGCCTGAAAGATTATCGAAATACCATTCGGCCACAACGTGGATTCCAAGAGGAAATTGTTCAGGAGTTGAACTCCTTAACTGACACATACTTTGATGTTCAAAGATATGTGGTTGTTTTGTTTGACGAAATGAAAGTCACGTCAAACCTTGTTTTGGACAAGGTAACAGGAGAACTGATCGGTTTTACTAATCTTGGAGACTTGGAACAGAACTATGCTGTTTTGGAAAAAGTCAATGAAATTGCAACACATGCCCTTGCCTTTCTGGTTCGTGGAGTTTGCACTGACCTCAAGTTCTGTCTTGCACATTTTGCCACAACTGGAGTTACTTCTGCGCAACTAATGCCCTTGTTTTGGGAAGCTGTTTGCAATCTGTGGGCCATTGCTGCCACATCTGATGGTGCCTCACCAAATACCGCCTTCACAAACCCCTTGATGGAGATCCAGGCACTGATGTGTGTTATCGTGCAGTTAACATCTTTGCACCGCACCGCTTTGTCTACTTCTTCTCTGATGCCCCGCACTAACTATGCTTGGAGCAAGCAGACAGTGTATTCCCGCGGGATATAAAACGCTTGATATTTGCATATTTCTAATCGGGAAAAATTGGTCATACAGGAAGCAGCCAAACACAAATTGATATCTTTTCCTGGCAGCAACAGATGATGTGTGCATGATTATCGTTTCAATTGTCCTGGATAATAGTCTACTGCGCAGGCTTCGAGTTTTGCAGCCGGAAAATTTTGGATATTTTTCCCTATTGAAAAGAATAGTGTGCTGCCTCGCTAACGCTCGCCAGCAATAAACAAGAAAAAAATCGCCTGGAGAAAGCGCCGGAAGATCTTATTGCAGACAGGAAGCGAGCATTTGACGCGGATTTGACACTTTATTTACTGATTGGCTGATGAAGATAAGCTGATACTGATACGAACTGAAAGCGGTTCGTTTTACATTTGCACATGGAATCGTGGAAGAGCGTTTTCAATAAGATTTACAAGAAATTTGTAAAGAATCTCAAGCCAAAATAAGGCAAAAATTTTTTCAAAACTCATCGTTTAATCGGAGTCTGAATCGCTCACACCTGGAATGGTTGGCCTTGAAGACTTGCAGCTCTTGAAGTTGAATGAAAACTTGCAGTAATTGAAAGTGTTCAACAGATTTTGCTCTTGAGCTCTAAAAATTGTCGGATTGAGCGATGTGGACTTTGTTTTAATCCAAATACTGATGAACTGGGCATCGAAATCGGTTGCAATGGTATTCGCGCTCTCGGCGGTTGAATAAATTGAGTAAACCTTTCTGATTCATTTTACGTGTTATCATTGGCTATTGTCTTTCAGCCAATCATAATCCAGAATTTCGACGTGTAATTTGCACTGGTGTTAGACTTTTTGCACTGATGTTACACTTGAACTGTACTGCTCTCAGGCAATCGAGTATTTTTTTCATTTATATTATTAGTTGAATAATAAACAATTATTCTGATCAATCTTGCGGAATATCGTATGATTTAGCAAACTCGGCCTATGGCCTCGTTGGCTAAGTATCAGGCGATATTCCGCGATTTTGCAGTATAATTGTGAAATGACCTCAAAATATTGCACCGAAGTGGTTGCCGTAGACTGTCTTACGGAAATGCTACAGGGTGTGGTTTGTTTGTCCGAGTCACACAGGGGTTCATCATGAGAGCGCATGCCAGCGCTAGTCGGTCAACTTTTGGAGCCTGGCATATAGTTTATTTGTGGCCCGAGTTGCATCATTTGCGCCCGAGCTTAACGAAGGTGCAAAGTCATGTGATTATCATTATTATCAATATACAAGGTCAAATAAATACACAATATAATAACGTTTACAAGAATACAACTGCTTCGAATTGAAAGCTTAACGTAATGTCTTAAAATTTAAAACACGTTTTTTACAGGTGCAGTCGCGGATAGTTACAATGTCTCTGAAAATTACCACCAACGAGTTGAGAACTAATCGATAACGAACCTATATTTTCCAGTTGAATTTCGGCGTACAATTCCCGCAGTAATTGATGCAGCCGAGCTAATTTGGCGCGACCGTAGGAATCAAGTGAACGATGTCTGACTTCTCGAAAAGACGACAAGGAGTGGCTCTCTTTGTTTCTAGGTATTGTGCTTTTGCTTCTAGCCTATCTTCAAGTTTAAATCCAACTTTTTTTGTCTGCATTCTGTCCATTTATAACAAATAGACTGATTTTTTACTCTGAAAATTACTCGTTTAGCGTGAAACCTGAACTTCAAAGCTTGCTGTTTGCTCGCACGCACTTAACTAGTTTAAATTGATCGGACGATGGAGCGTGAACTAATGTGCTTCAGGGCCGATAATGAAAAAGTGGCCGCCTGGAATCATTTGCGGCCCGGAGAGGCCAGATGTCACTTTGGCCGCGTATATTGATAATAATGGGTATGTGGTTCGAGTGGTCGCATTAACGGGGTTTTCGTACAAGGAAACGTATGGGCGTTTCAACGGGACCAAAAAACTTTACCGTAATAACGAGGTGAACCTAAGGCGGGGTTCCACAGTAACAGCACAATACAAAAAAGCAGGAGATAAGCAACGAAAAATAATAACTGAAGACGAATTAGACTGTTCACAGCCGCTCAATTTTTTTAACGCAAAAGAAAGCGCGCGAAGCGTAGGGGGTGGGAGTTGGGAGCGAGCGAAAGAAAAAAATTGCTCCCCGCCCCCCTACCCCCTCACGTTTTGCGCTGGAGTCCAGTTCTCTCGCGATTCATTCACCGCGTGTACCGATCGAGGAAAAATACGCAAAAAATAGCGGACTGTGAAGAGTCTAAAGACGAATTATAAATCAATGTGAACAGTTCCTATACTTTACCAATGTTGCCTCCTGACTCGTATAGAAAGAAATCATCTGAAGCAAACTTGTTGTTGTTGTGAGGATTGAGACAGTTGCGATAAGAACCACTAGACGAAGATTCAGAAAGCTTGGAACTTTGATTGGGGCCTTCGGACGGAGATGGCCGGCGTCGGAACTTGGAAACAATGTCCCCAGCACGCATAAACTCAGTGAGTTGAATGGCCATGAGAACTTTGTTCAGCATCGGTGCTTTGACTCGTATGATATTGTTTTCATAATCAGACTAGGATAAACAGAAAAAAAAATAAATATTTAATAGTTATTTTTCGAGGACGCGCCAGATGCGAGCTGATATATACAACCAACGAGGCCGTAGGCGTATCCGGAAAGTCCGAGAAGGAAACATTTTTTCAAAATTATAGTATTTATATACGTTTTCTTTCCGCAATTCTAGTTGCAAATTTTAAATTATTCAGCTTTAGAAAAAAAAATACACGGCTTAGGACCGTTTTCTGGCAAAATCCCGACCGAGAAAGAACCAATCTGAACGCTCGGATATTGAAATTATTGTTCTTTCGAAGCACATCACCTGCACTCTGGGATATTTAAAACATTGGGAATTTTTGAAAATGTATACCAAAGTCTTTGGGACTAAAAATATTTTTAAATGGCATCCAAGGAAAACACAGTGGTTTTGTACCTCATGCTGCCGTGAAATACGTACGTCAGATCGAGACCAAAATTTATTCCTATTTAAACTGGAACTATTAATTTGCAAATGCAATTGCCCATGAAAGGGTGAAGGGGTGGGGATGCTCGTCGGAAATTTTGAATTAAACCCCTAAAGGATACCGAACTTTGATTATATTAATCGAGTAAACAAATGACCTTCACGGCGTTTTGTGCAGAACACCCTAAGTGAGACCAAAATCCGAAATTTACACCCTAAGCGAGACGACGAGCATCCCCGCCCCTTTCATATGCGAGTCTCCCCCGGGATCATAAAGAGGAACCAACTGAATTTTCTGTTCTGTTGTTCATTTTACTGCCCAAATTGATGTATAAATTATTTATAATGGTGAAGATCGGCTGACATTCCCAATTCGACATTCCAGTTCGCTTCGCCTTTGGCGAAAAATTGCGGATAATTTCTTTAGGTGTTCTTAAATAGAGCACGATTACATTGCACGATGTTGAAGTATCCTTTACTGTGCCCTTATTGCAGCCAAAGTTCTATTTGATATATAACAAGCAACAAATACCGCATACATCCATGGAGAGTAAAGGAGCATCTGCTCCTGTGGAATGCTTCTTCTGTGGAGACCCACCTACTCCTTCACCTCGCGCACGTTTTGCGAGTAACTTCCTAACCTGTAGAGAAACGTGGTAAGTAAGCTGTGGAGACCAACCTACTCCTTCACCTCGCGCACGTTTTGCGAGTAACTTCCTAGCCTGTAGAGAAACGTGGTAAGTAAGCTGTGGAGACCAACCTACTCCTTCACCTCGCGCACGTTTTGCGAGTAACTTCCTAGCCTGTAGAGAAACGTGGTAAGTAAGCTGTGGAGACCAACCTACTCCTTCACCTCGCGCACGTTTTGCGAGTAACTTCCTAACCTGTAGAGAAACGTGGTAAGTAAGCTCCAACGTTTCTCTAAACTCGTCAGTTGCCAACTGTGAAATCAGATGTCATAAAATATTTTGCAGTATTTACTGCAGTAATATATAGATTTAGCCAAGCTCCGTATTTTTGATGGTTCTTAATAATTTGTGAAATTGCGTTCATTAAAAGTACTAGCTTGCGCAACTACTCAAGAAATATTTCACAGCTGAAATAAATTTGTCATTTGCCGGCTGGCTGAGGCCGCAGGCCTCGAGCAGACCCCGGTCACAGTTTTTCACTATACGGACCGACCCTAAGCCGGCAAATAACTTATTTAGTTTTTTTCTACTTTAATTTTTTGGAGCAAGAAATCATAAAGTGTTTGAAAATCTTTGTTTACGCGCGCATCCAGTTGAACCGATCGGCGAAAATCATTTTTGTTTGCTCAGTTTGCATTTTACACTACCAAAAAAGACTTTGCTACAACGAACCATGCTCTCCGAAAAGTTCATCAACAAAGAAAGGAATTAAAAAGCACAACAGATTATAAAAACTGGATAAAAATAAGTCATATCAATGGAAATTAGCATACTTCGAACTGAAAATTGATTGCGGCTTGTGTCGACATTCTTTAAGCCTCCTTCGCTGAATGAAAAGCACTTAAAGACACATTTTCTAGCTAAAGACATTTGTATTTAACGAATTTATACATATTACTTTGATTCCAACAGCATTTATTTCGAGAGACAGTTGGCGAATTTCAAAAGAGAAACTCAGTGAACTGTACATATGTAGTATGGCCGCCTATGTACTCGAGTGCACGGCAAAATTTACTGCGAGAACTGATTTCACTGTTGTTTATTATGACATCCCTTCTTGAACGGTAGAAAATTGAGTTCGGTTTTGGCAAAAGAAGCATAGAAACACGGCGTTTTAAATGCTAACTAGAGACTGAAAACCGGCGACTTGAAGTTAATCAGAATTGGTATGAAAATCAGTGCGAATGAATAAACAGTGATCGACAAACCACGACCGAAATTCGACTGCAAATAAACACAATGAATACTCGCCTTTTAGAGAAGTTCAAGGCCTTATAATTCCACTGCTAATTTTTCCTTTCGGTTACAACGGTTGGTGAACAATGCAGTGATTTTTTGAGACCAAAACTATCACTAGTTTCATCGTCTCGCCGCAAGATTTTCGTTACCGTGCGCGTGGGCACAGATAGGAAAATCCGGATCGCGTTAAAAACCAATCAGATTGCAAAATTTGTTACCGTGCCCTCTTGGAATAAATAAATAAGAATAATTAAAAACGTCAAATCCAATTGGAGAATTTCCGCTGAGAATGACCATGGAAAATTACAAATTCCTTGAAAAAAAAAAAAACGAAAGCCCGCTTGTTTACCAAAAATATTCACGGACGGGTACTATCCATCCGGGTATTTTCCTCGGACGGGCACTATGCGCTGATAGTGCCCTCCGCGGATGAACACTATCGCGTCACGTATTTAATTTAGACCAATGAGAATCGGAGAAAATTTAGTGGTGAACTATAATGCTGGTTATGATCTCTTTCGAAATGACAATCCTAATTACAGCAATGGAACTATACCTTATGGTGTATGGTGTACCGACGCAGCACCACAGTTTCTTTAGAAACTTACCCCCTCTATACCTTATGGTGGTACAGCTATCTACAGTTGGACAGCATTAAACAAACCATGAAATCTCTATAAGACATTATCTCATTTTAACAGAAGATGCATTCACTAAATTTATGCCACTTTAGGAAATAGAATTATTTGTTTGCCATCAATACAAAGATCCAGTTTGTTTACATAATACCATCAAGGCTGTAATTTAATAGTAACCCGTAATAACCAAGGGGTTCCAAGACAAGCCTGTGGCTGCTGTAGTACAGTTATATGCCCTGCTTATACTGAACAACCTTACTTGTCTCAGCTGCTGACTCTTCTAACTTCTGATTCTGATTTCTGATACTGAAACATGTCAAACATTTAATCGAAGTTTCTGACCGCTCATATTTTCAGTACAGGCTATTGAGTAGGTGGGTTGGGGGGGGGGGAAGGCTGCTTGAGTACCGTCACTTATGTAGATCACCATCCTAAAGGCCAGGCAAATGAGGACACGTCGTTGCGGAAAGAAATGTTTTCCTGTTTGCCCGCACGTGCAACAAATTTTGTGTCCGAGGTCACAAAAAATGGTTCTGTATTTTTTCCAGAAACATTTTGTGTTTGCAAAAAACGTTTCCCAGTTTGCTCGAGCAACAATGTGTCTGCGACAATGTGTCCTTGTTTGCCAGTTGTAGAACAGTCAGTGCAGGTGGCACTCAAATGAGAGTCGTAGTGGCCCTTCGTATATTTGTTCTTGTTATGACCAACTGTGTTACAAACACAGCCGCTGCTGCTGAAAGCTGAAAGACTTTGTAATCCTGATATACTGAAATATTTACTAGGCAAAGGCATCGACTGGATATATCAATCGTGTTATAAATATTTAAGGTAACATCCCACCTTGTACAGGTAAAAATGGAATGAATTGTCCAAGAAAACCAGACTTTGTCGATGTCAATTACTCAGAGTACAGACTTTTAGCCCCTAGATTGCCTTTTCAAAAACGGTATGCAAGGTCCAAGAGGAAATCAGTTGTAAATCGGTACAGATGTCAACAATACTGTCAACACATTACCATGGTTCCCAAGAGAGTGAAACAACCAAGTTCAGTTAAAGAGACGATTGCAATACAAGAGTTCTGCTTTGTCATAAAATGTTAGACCACATAAAATCTTTCAAGAAACAAAATGGCTAGTGACAAATAGTGCTCTTTATAGAGGATAAGAATATTCCTTCAGAGAAAATAGCCGGAACACAAAATTGAAGCACTTTCTATCAATTGACTATTACGTGAAGACTGATCAATATATCCCATTTTATCCCATGCCTTGAAGAATACAGCCAATCAAGAGCCTAGAAAAGCGTTGCATATTCTGCGGTATTCCACGTGTATACGTAGTATTCCACGAAAGGTTCCCGGCGTTCATCACGACTTCAAGTTTTCCCGCCGCGCGCCAGTTTTCAACTGTTTTGCGAGAAAATGTTCAAATACATATGAAGAAACAATTCCCTCGCATTCAACGTTTTTTAGTTTGAATCTTTGGTAAAACCTGTTGCCTTTATGATATTTAGCAATTATTGAATGAGGCTGAGTAGGATATCAAGAATTCTGCAGGTCGAGGAGGGTGTTATGTAAGTATGATCAAATGCGCATAGCCAGGATGACCATGAAAAGGGAACGCATGGTTCTAATATTTAACGAATAAAGAAGCCTCGACTGTGCTCTGTTCTGTTATAAAGTACTTAGGAAGCAGCTAGAACTCCCTACACTTCTTTTGTGCTCTAGCCGCTTCCTGCGTGCTTTACAACAGAACAGAGCACAGTCGAGGCTTCTTTATTCGTTAAATATTAGAACTATGCGTTCCCTTTTCATGGTCATCCTGGCTATGCGCATTTGATCATACTTACATGCAATTTGCGCACTATATATATTAAACTATTATTGCTAGCGGCATGGCTCGTGGGGACGTAAGTACGCACGATGTCGCTTAACATGGAGGCAAAACTCCAGACATAAGTCAAGCTAATTAACGTTAAGGTTAACGTACATTTTCATCTATTGGACATGCAAGTTTTGACAGCTGTCAAGACCAGGCAACCACTGACCAGTATCACGTGTGTTTACTTAAGTTGACCGCTGATCAGATCTTAGTTTTCATTGACTCGCGGGCTCAATTTCGATTTTTTTCTTGGGGCCATTATGGCAGGATTTTAATCTTCAGCAGAAATTATTTCTGTGATTGAAGCTGACTATTTATTTTGACTATGGAATCCTTTGAGTAGTCATGGTAGTTGCGTACGTTTCACAAACTGTTAAGAACCAGCAGGAAAAATATGGAGCTCCGCTTTTGGGCTCTTTCGTTACTACAAATATAAGATTAGCCTGAAGAAACTCACTGCTTTGGCGTCTTTGGCTTTCTTGTTTCCTTCTGCTTCATACAGATACCGAACTTGCATCACCATGAACCCAGGGATCTACACAAACAAACAGTGGAAATCAGAGGATTATACAACACACATAAAACACTATGAACCCAGGGATCTACACAAACAAACAGTGAGAATCAGAGGATTATACAGCACACATAAAACACTATGAACCCAGGGATCTACACAAACAAACAGTGAGAATCAGAGGATTATACAGCACACATAAAACACTATGAACCCAGGGGTCTACACAAACAAACAGTGAGAATCAGACGATTATACAGCACACATAAAACACTATGAACCCAGGGATCTATACAAACAAACAGTGAGAATCAGACGATTATACAGCACACATAAAACACTATGAACCCAGGGATCTACACAAACAAACAGTGGGAATCAGAAGATTATACAGCACACATAAAACACTATGAACCCAGGGATCTACACAAACAAACAGTGAGAATCAGACGATTATACAGCACACATAAAACACTATGAACCCAGGGATCTACACAAACAAACAGTGAGAATCAGAGGATTATACAGCACACATAAAACACTATGAACCCAGGGGTCTACACAAACAAACAGTGAGAATCAGACGATTATACAGCACACATAAAACACTATGAACCCAGGGATCTATACAAACAAACAGTGAGAATCAGACGATTATACAGCACACATAAAACACTATGAACCCAGGGATCTACACAAACAAACAGTGGGAATCAGAAGATTATACAGCACACATAAAACACTATGAACCCAGGGATCTACACAAACAAACAGTGAGAATCAGACGATTATACAGCACACATAAAACACTATGAACCCAGGGATCTACACAAACAAACAGTGAGAATCAGACGATTATACAGCACACATAAAACACTATGAACCCAGGGATCTACACAAACAAACAGTGAGAATCAGACGATTATACAGCACACATAAAACACTATGAACCCAGGGATCTACACAAACAAACAGTGAGAATCAGAGGATTATACAACACACATAAAACACTATGAACCCAGGGATCTACACAAACAAACAGTGAGAATCAGACGATTATACAGCACACATAAAACACTATGAACCCAGGGATCTACACAAACAAACAGTGAGAATCAGACGATTATACAGCACACATAAAACACTATGAACCCAGGGATCTACACAAACAAACAGTGGGAATCAGAAGATTATACAGCACACATAAAACACTATGAACCCAGGGATCTACACAAACAAACAGTGAGAATCAGACGATTATACAGCACACATAAAACACTATCACGCAATAGGTTCACTGTATAGTCAGCGGCAGACCTATCTAAAAATCAAACCACACAAGATGTTCCTTAGTACAACAGACTGTCTCATCACTTTGAACAAAACACCATAGACAATTAATAACTGAATGACTGGTTGCAAGGAAAGAAAAATCACTGTTTCCAAACATATAACATTATTCTGGTTAAAGAAATTATCTGACAGAACTATTTTTAGGAGTATTTAAGTCACCACACCCCATTCACGTTACATAACAGCTTCTGTGACTAACCCTTTAATGAGTTAAAGCGCATATGTGACGATTTGACTTCTGATCCGACAGACCAGAAATCAAAGATAATTTATGTGATTAAAATCCTTCTGCATCAACCTCACGAGGCTTGGAAAAGCTATAACAATTGAAGAAAAGGATTATTTTGGTCATTTGTGGAAGTCATAAATGGAATATATTGCTTGTATTTTCAGATGAACATCACAGGAAGTATGATGTTCTCGAGGGTTGAGGCTAAAAAAAGAGGTTTTCGAGGGCAAGTGAAAACTCCAAAACAATTGCAGAAGGTCAACCTTACCAAATTTCTATTGGTTAAAACACTTTCCGTTTCATGGTTTTGTCTTTTTTGCAGCAACCATCCAAAAGTAACGGATTAGGACAAAAAAACTGCCCCCTGTTCATGGGATAGCTTTTTTATTCAGGCTAACTGGTTATTTAGACTGAACAGCCACATCCTGTAATGAAGTTACTATCACAGCTAGCTAAGGCCGGCTTAACAGCACACCACAGCACACCAACAAGTACCCCCAAAGTGTGTAACTCACCGTCCACAAAATAGCTTGATACTTGATTAACATTCTCACAATGTTCACGGTGCCTTGAGCATGTTTGATTTCTTGCAATGTCGGCTGTGATTTGTTCGTGCAAAGGAAAAGATTTGGAGCCATGATCATAGCCACACTGTTTAAGCCCATCTTATTTTGTTTTTCATGGGCTGCCACTCGACTTAAAAACTGAACAAGAACCTGAAAAAGAGTCGTTACATGTAAAGATCAAAGAGTACCACCAATATCATGGAGTCACTAGGAATTTTTTGTACTTGGAGTAAAGATGTGTTTTTCCTTGAAATGCAATATAAGGGGCTGGCTAAGCTCCAGTCCGAAAATGCAGCCAGCCGCCAACCCAGTTTCTTTATAAAAAATGAGCCCACAAGCAGTCCAACTTATTCTTAGTCCACTGAACTGGAAGTGGGTGCCAAAATGGCCATGGAAAATTAAAAACAAACAAGAAGTCTTACTCCTCCTGCTTTTCCATGGCCATTTTAAACTCTTTTCTGAAGTTCTCGTGAGCATGTTGGTAATCAGATGACTAGTGCCTAGCGCTTGCGCATAAGTAATCAAGGGTGCTTTCAAAAGAGAGAGAATGGTCGTAAATTAATCATTTCTTCCCTTAATAATATGGGGAGGAACGCAAAATCGATGAGCTGTACAATTATTAGGGGATTGCGTTACACTTGTCCCCACTAACGTCTGCTTAACCGAGGCCAACATTCCTTTCCGCCGCTTCGCCAATCAGATTTTACCTACTAAAATTCGGAAAGCCGACCTTCACCTTGACCGCCGCTTAGCCAATCAGATTTTACCAACTAAAATCCCGACGACGCCTCTCCCGCCGCGAGACACGGGATGAGATGAAACCTGCCAGGGACGATTGAATTTGCTCCAAGTCAGAGATTTCTCTGGTAAATTCATTTTAGATGAAAGCAAGTTCTGAATTTGCGAAGGGAAACTTATTTACTGAAGGGAAGAGAGATACACTCCTTAATTTATCAACTGGCTACGGTAAGTGGGAGGGAACTTCGCTCGAAAATACAAAGAAATACAAGGAGAATTACAGCTCGGGTGCAGGAAAACCAAAACAGTATTGAAAGTTGCAAGGCTTTGGAACTTGAGTGATCTGCAGGCTAGAGGAATACCTTAATTAAGCGAACATGCAAAAAGATTTGGTAGGAGTGACCAAGAAGATTCACAGATTAATTGAAAATATCATCACAATTTACTGCATAGCCAGGTTCCAGTAGCAACAACTGAGAATCTGACCAAAACTACATTAACTGCTTTGAAACACTCTTCCACTATGAAGGAGACACTTCGTCAGACAGTGTTAGCCAAGCTGTCAGTGAATGACCAAGTATTTTACTTGATTCTGCAAGTTGGTTGAACATCCATATTAAGAACATTGCAGAATCCACTGGCCTGCAAGGTTCCTCAGATGTATTAAACATTGCAGCACTAAAAGGAAGAACTAGCGAATCCAAGAGATTACAAAGCGTTTGATTCACTCTCTTTTCGATTCAGGGACATCCAACAGAAGCTGTGGAAATGGAAGCACTTACCTTACCCAAGATTACCGGTAGTAATTCTTTGGGACCTGCAGTGAAGTTGAATCTCATATACATGTACTTCACTCACCTACAAGGTTTACCTCGACTTGCAGACTCCTGCCCACATAACTCAGTCCAAGTAGATGTTCTTATCAGTGTTGATCACTACTACTCATTTGTAACTGGGATTTGCAAGAGAGGCAAAACCCTGAATCACTCATAGCTGTGGGATCTCACTTTGGATGGATACTTACAGTACCTTTAGACAGTTATTTAAAGCACACATCATCCATACTAACGACCAGACATAACTAATCAATGACATCACCAATGAATAATCGTTGACGAATTGATAGGCCACAAAATTTTAAGTCATTGATTAGTCATCGATTGCATTTACTAAGCATTCATCTCTCTAATCTCACTGCTACAAACCATAATTATAATCGAATATAAAAAAATATTCTTAAATACACATAAATTTTTATCAGTGTAGCCCACTGACAACACCTGACGGTTCAGATTGCCTTGTTGGTGTTTACTGTTGAACCAAACTTTGATGTTTGTCATCAAGGTTGTTTAATTTGGTAAACTGTTCAAGTGATCGGTACTTGCCAATTACCTTGTATAGAGCCATTGTAAATGGCAAAGTTTGCCAAAGACAAAGCTTTTTTGCAAAAACTGCAGCGACTTGCCCACGCAACATGTCACAGCGACTTGTTTTGGACTCAATACACCTGCCAAAACATCACAGAGCGACTTGTTCCCTGGTATGTCCCGAACACTAAGTGAAAATATTACACAATTAATTTGTGGTGAGAACTCCGTCTGCACGTACCGGTATGCTTTTCAAATGTTGACCTTTTGCTTTACCTATAATTTGGTTATAAATATTCCAGTACATCTACTTACCAAAAATGGTAACGACATTTATATAAAGAAAACTACGTCTCACACAGCTTAAGTGTTAGAAACAAAAACTATTGCTATGAGAAAGCAAGAAATGTGTATTAAATCAACTACTAAGTTTGACTACCATGGACGAAAGGCCATCTAAAGCTAGAGAACGACTATGCACAAGTTGTGAAACAACTCAAAAGTGTCAAAAGGAAGTTGAATCAAGACCCCGAGAAAGTTGAACCTTACACAACTGCGATCAACCAGTATGTAGAGAAAGGCTTTGTAGAGGAAGTGCACAACCTGAGCAGTGGAGACCGAAGAGTCTGGTACTAAATTAGCATGGTGCTGTGAGTAAATAACTTACAGCACCATGCTGTTTTCCATGCTAACAGACAGAAAACAAAATGTAGAATCATATTCAGTGCTTCCTCCTGAAGACAAGAATTGTTTCTCTTAATGGCTGTGCCCTTCCTGCTCCCGTGCTACAACCCAACCTTGCAACTGTCTGAGCTAAAATTTTAGAATAGAAAAGCATGGAATTCACCTCAGTCATTTTCACATACAATACGAAAAACCTACCAGAAGAGTGGTTGCATTAATACTGCAGCAATATTTACACATTTTGATTTGAAAAATTAAACTTACCTTTAAGCAGTCTCTATGACCTGCTGGCAACAACAGAATTAAGAGATTCAATGCCTGAAGCTGTTGTTTTCTGTCATGTATACCTATAACAAGGTAAATGAAATGAAAATAAACAATATTACAGATCTTAAAGCCACGCAATTTAAGCTAAGTTTAATTAACATTTCTTTTTCAAAAAATATATTACTGTTTTTCGTTCACAAAAAGATTGTGATTTCCTTACAAGCGTGATGATCACAGCATGATATGATTTATACCAGAACAGTCCTTTCAAATATTTCAATGTTCAGATGGCGACTTGCTTCAAAACTCAAAATGTTGATTTCATTATCTCTACCTTCACGTAACAGGCACATGAAAAGTTCAAAAAATATCCCTACAAGTTTGCATAAACATGAAAACTGCAATATACTTTGCCATGTGTAGATTCTTATGAGCAACGAAGTCGTGTTAATGATGACAGAAATGAACTGAGAAAGTCTAAACCTTTCAAAAGCAATTACTTGAGTGACACAAAAGTCCGAGATTTTTGTGAGTCAAGACCGGCTGTAGTAAATTATGCTCCGAGATTTCCCTCACTACGTCATGTCAAATTCCGGCTCATGTTCCGTGTAAAACGAACAATAACATCCTATTGTATCACTCTATTGTACAAGATGCAAATGACTCCTTTGTTTGTCGTTTTGCTGTTGTCCTATACATTATGACGTCCGCTGTGCTGTTTTACATGGATCATAAACCAAATTCCAAACTCAAACTTTTGAATAGCACAAAAAAGAAATCCATTTACATTAAAGAGGGAAAAGTGTTCAGAAAAGTGAAGGATCCAACCTTACAGTTGAATGCTATCTTGCTCGAAAAAACGGTTACTTATCCACAGAAACTGGAAAACAATCATGTGCGTGCTTTGACTGAAGAAATAACAGTTTGGAAATTTAAAATGCATTGTGTGAACGACATAATCCACTTCATGCTACAGAGGCCAAAACAAATAGTTGTTTTGCAATATAAATATTCAGTATCAATATCCATGTCAAACGATTACATAAAATATGCATTTCTACACACTAAACAGAGGCAGAGTATTTTTGACATTTTTAATCAAACGTTGAGGGCTGGTCAAGGAGTTGGCTGAGTAGGTTCACCGCCAAAACTACCGACGACAAAATCTAAGGGGATTCATGAGCTGTGCCCAACCCATGACTGTGCAGCTAAATATCTGGGTATACCTAATATCGCTAGGTATAGGTTCTCTTGTACAAACAACATAGTTTTTAACAGATAAGTCTGAGAACGAATATCAATGGAAATACCAGTTAACCAACACGTATCCATTGAATTGTTTATTTTCAATGTTCTCTCACGAGTTTGTTGCTCTACTTTATAGAAAAATGTCTGTTTTGGGTTGATGTCAGTATTGGCTGTCGGAAACGTGCCTGTAACTTGTTGGTAAACTGATAACCGACAGTAAGTGGAGCGAGCTGTACGAAAGTACCAATATGGAAATTACTTAACCACTCACTTTCTACAGATGCAAATGTTGGTTGGTATTCTTGAGTTAAAAGAGGAAAAGGAAGTTCTCTGTCAATGAGATACAAAATAAATGAGTATTACAAATGATAACTTCTCTCTGTTATTCTGCCAGGAAACGTTTTAAGACTGGGAGAAGAGAATGAGGGATTGACACTCCCTTTTGCCCAGAAAACATTACGTCTGCGGTTACCGATCACACGCGCCCTCCAACGATTTTTTTCTTGTTTGAAAATTAAGTTTTGCTGGACGTCAATCATCCGTGTTTATGTCTTTGATGATTGCATGCGCCAGTTTCGATTTGCTCTTTTATCACGAAACACAACAACAAGATGACAATATTCTAACCTTTTGTGAATTATTTCCATGATTTCCTGAGTATTTCAAAACAGCGTCTAAACATTTGAGCAATAGGCGGTAACTCGTATTCAACAGAGCAAGCAAATATGGAAAAATATAAAATTTCTTTCAAGAGCGTAATATTGTGACAAAACAAAAAGGCGGCCGCTAAGCGACTGCTTTCGCCAAAGCATCACGGCAAATGCTTGTGGAAACCAAATCTTTTCGAAGGGGTTCGTTAGAAGATCGAGAATGAAAGTATCTTTTTTTATTGCAGCTAATATGCAGGACTGCTTAGAATGTTGAGCAATGCAAGTATCAACAACGAATTACCTGTAATACCGACATGTTTCATGAAATTTGTGCATTATGCATGATCATTTTGCTTTTTGTACAATTTCACCGACAATATTCAAGACTTGAGTGCTGTTTCTCTTTCCAAAGGGTGAAAAACAGCTGCTGGATGGAATTACTTTCAAAAACGGAAAGCGGAATGTCGCTCCACGGCTTGAATAAAACCTTCTACTGTCATGGAAACAGATGATTGACATCCATCGAAACTCATTTTTCAAACGGAAAAAAACATTGTTGGAGGGCGCGTGTGATCGGTAACAGCTGTAAATTCACACTAAATATCATAATCTGGACGAAACATTAGTGACTATAAGTTCAGTTTCTTATACCTGAACAGTTTGGCCTTGGTGTGTCCAGGAAACAGAGACAGATAGCATCCCCAAGACAGAACACATGTATCAACAAGCACTAAATGTGATGGCACTCAACAGTCGAGTGATGTTGTGAATGTTGACATTGTTGTTGAATTTATTTCATTTTATTACGAAATCAAAATCAATTCTTGATTTTTTGAAATTTCTGTACTTCATTTCTTAATTGTCAGTGAGCTGAAAGTCCCAGAAACCCTTGAAGGCTTATCTAGGCGACTCCCAATACTAATAACTAAAATCTTGATGTCTAAAAAATAACCCATTGGAGCCTGTGCTGGCCAAAACCAGCTATGACAAACATTGCCCTTTGCTATACTTGTGACGTCATCATCTTTGACCAAAAAAGGCATCACTTATACTCAATCTCTGCAGGAGGAAAACATCTTTCCAATGGTACCCAGAAAAGAATCATGACAGCATTAAAGTGCACCTAACCCCAAAATATTTTTTTCGCTAGAATAAACCTTTGCACCAATTTGAAACGCATTGCACCTTTTTACCAAATTCTGACTATTTATAGCATTCAAAAGTTACGATAAACTGTGCATTATTTGTTCCACGACCGAGTCAGAAGGGGCGTGGGTCTATTCCCGATTTGACGTCACAAACTGATTTGCATGCATGTTTACAAAGAGTTGATGTGATGCAAATCATTTTGTGACGTCAAATCAGGAATAGACCCACGCACCTTCTGACTCGGCCGTGTAACAAATGATGCACAGTTTTTCATAACGTTTGAATGCTATAAATAGCCAGAATTTGGTAAAAAGGAGAAACGAAAAGTGCAATGCGTTTCAAACTGGTGCAAAGGTATATTTTAGCAAAAAAATATTTTGGGGTTAGGTGCACTTTAATTGGGCATAAAATACACACGGAAATGCTTAGAAACACACACGAAATGCACACGTGAAAAACTCGGGGGAAACAACCCTCAGCAACTCCATGAATTTTCGTGTTTGGATGATGCTTTTTTGGGAATTTTTGGGCTGATGGCAGGCAGAAGGCCAACAACTGCAGCAAAAACGGGAAAAAAGGAGAAAAAGGAAAAGTGAAAAAAAATGGGAAAAAAACAAAAGCCTAAAGACGTAGGGCACTTCTTAACTTTGCCTAATGCGCATGTCCGAGAGAAATTTAATAAAACGCGAAGCTCGTGGAAAGACAGGCATGTTTTCCGAAAGGAGTTAGGAGTATTTGGGAACAGATTTAGCTCAATACGGACCATATAATATGTCACAAATGTCTACAACAAGAGCTTTTTCCAAAAATATACGGGAACCAATGGGTTAAACAACTAGAACAATCTGTGTATTCAGACTATATTAATACTAGAATGACGCACATATATCTTTTTTAATAGTTAGTGCACATGTCAACTACCCAACTAAATGAATAATAAGAAAATTTCTGATTATATGGCGACGCTAATTCTAGTTAGACACATATTGCCTTTCAAGCTCATGTGGACCCAGCTGGGGATAGGGCAAATGGATTAGTAACATACATAAATCTGTTTACCGTAAGAATTGTTTGAGGAGGGCTGCAAGATCATGTGCTCTTCTGTCCTCCCACACAAAACATCCATCATGAAACTTTTCTTCAACTTCTTCTCTGATTGCCTGGCACAAAAAAATACATGAGCAAACATTCCAAACTAAATGACAAAGAAAATTACAATTCGTTTTATTCTGCTGCTAAACAAAACAGCACTGAGAGATTTGGTACCTTGACCCTTCCTGCATTTCCAGGAACTCTCAAAATACCTTCTTCCTTCAAACCTGAAAATTCAAAGTTAAGAAAATACACATCAGTTGTATCACATACTAACAACAAACAACCCTCTGGCTGAGATGAGATACAGGCTTGGACAAGAAACAAAGCATAAACTCATTTAATACGAATAATCCCAAACCCCTTCCAACTGAGTAGTGCAACAAATGATGTTCAGTTTTTTTGTAACTTTTGAACTGCATTCAAACGTAAGTAAATGTAATGAATTTCAAACTGGCGCAA
>OX393573.1:9166479-9193979 GCA_947652115.1 Blastomussa wellsi
GATAATATTTTATTTTTAAAAAAATAATTAAATACTATTATTATCTATCTTGCTCCCCTATCTCATTACTATGTAAAGCAAGATTATAGATTGCTGTAAAAGTGCATACCAACAACACATTCACTGCAGGTGCAACTTACAGGTAGTCTGGGAAATTTGGGTTCTCTGAAAGGCTTTTCATCACAACTTATTTTTCCATTCTGCAAGGAAAATAAATCAAAATATCAGTAGCCAGCCATATTGCCCTCTTTATTATTTTGCAAAAATTAACAGTTTATATTGACAATTTACAGACTAAACTAAAAAAGCTAATCTGTGGTTCTCATGGATAGATATTTTCTGGACTCAAATAAATGAAAAAAAAAACAGTTGTTGCATGGTCATTACAGTAGATTTCACATTCACTTTTCCACGCCATGTTGCAAAGTTCGTATGGAAATTGGGTACTGCATTACGAAGAAGCCAATTACGTGGTAAGTTAGACAATCAGGAAATAAGGAAAGACGTTGCCAAGGTCTGCGACACAATCCTAGAAAAGTGGTTAAAGTGTTGAAGTCATTCCATCAACAATCTAAAAAGCACCTCAGTTACATTTACCGAGAACGGCAATTGCAAATATCGTCAATTCATTCAAGCATACAGAAAGGGTTCAGCCAAGAGTTGGGGGAACAAATAATAGAAAGTAATCAAAAGGACTCTATGAGCCAAGTTGTGAATGTGATATGATTGTAGAGAGTGGCTCAGTTGTAAAATGCTTGCTGAGTTGTGAGAGTTCAACTGTTTTGCTGAGAAAGATATTTGTTAAAGTTAAGGACAAGAAAGGAAGTTTTTCGTCTTGACTCGTGCGTTCAAATAGGCCGCTTTACAGATGTCAGGCAAAAGTGCAATTCTGCTTTTCATTAAAACAAAAATTCATCTCCATGAAACGATTTATTGTACCGATTTTAGTGAACCTGGGAAGTCTGACAACAATTGGAGACCTGAAAATGCCAAAATTTACAAAGAAATGTATGAATGAAAGGGGGCAAGCGATTTTATACAATTCTTTGTAAATTTTGGCATTTTCAGGCTCTTGTATTTCCGAGAGTTTGTAATAGAATATTATCAAACTTTGCAGGCGTACTAAATTAAGTAGAATAATAAGCTCTTATTAACCAAGCAGGAGGTCTGAAAGAGGTCGTGAGTACAAGGTTCTCCCATACAGACCGATTTAGCTCGATTAATAAGATGTTTATTGTATGGCCAAACGGAAAATTAAATTTGCTTAACGACACTGCTTCGTTCTCGCTGACATTTTGTTTCAAGGACTTTCCAGGTTTTCCAGGACCCGTACGAACCCTGTTTTTATTCTTGTCAAGCTTTTTTTTTTCTATTTAGAATTTTTAGACAAAAAGGAGACAATGTGTTCCTGTTTCGTTTGAAACTTTCTGACCACAAAATGCAACCGGTCTAGATGCTGGTCTAGACGGGAAAATCTAGATCGTGGTCAATATCGATTTTAGCCAATCAAATTTGTGAATTTGCTAGACACACCGCCATATAATAAATAAGAATAATAAACACAGAAGATTATTTCTTTGGCACTTAAAATGAAAAGAAGAGACACCGATTAGTTTCCAAGCAGCTCTAAATTAGAAAAATATGGAGTACAGAGTGATAAGACCTTGCTTCCTAATTTTCAATCTCAAGTCTTCTATGTTTGTAAATCGCTCGAACATTTTACAGATCTCACAGAAAATTAATTTTGTTAATGTGAAGCCAACACAGCCAGACTCACTTTCATGCCATAAATAAGTATGATACCCTTTATTTTATGGTATTGTTGTGGCGGTTGGTAAATCAAAGGCCTTTTTGATAAATAATTTACTGTAGTAGAATTTAATCTGTGCCAGCTGTAATAAAGTGTTGGAATTGTGGCCACAGAATAAAGCTTACTTATCATTGCATCAGGGATCAGTTCTGACAGTTCAACTTCATGACCTTCATCATGATTGACATTCCTTTGAAAAAAATGTGGCACTCACTTTGTATATTTCCTTAAGGGCCCATTACAGTATCATTTTGGGCCATTGCTTAGGAAAATTCAGTCAGCTGTAACTTGACTTAGCATTGATTTCATATAACTAAATTTAGACAGTAGACTTTGAGTGTGGTAAGCAGTTTTAAACAGTCAAGTCTGGTTCACGAAGAATCAGTTTTTCAAGCAACAGTGAAGTAACACTGATATTTTTTTCTTGCCTTCGCTTTCCAACAAAGAAATTGAAATAAATAATACTACAGTTTAATTGACATACGGCAAACAAGCGAAATCAGAACTAGTTTTAGATGAATAAAGGGGATAAGTTTCTAAAGAAACTGTGGTGCTGCATCGGTGGGAAGTATAACAATATAATTTGGTTTTATCAACTGGGTTGATAATGCGAATTGGCCACCGTAAAGAGATTCGAGAACTGACACTTCGAGCGTTAGCCCTTCGTAGGAGCGAATCAAGGAATTGTGGGTTGTGTGTGGTTTATATACAGAAAGATAGAGCTTCGCTATTGCTTCGTGCCTGGTAATGTGAAAACAATGGAATAAATTAGTTGAATGAAAAGCGTTCATTGATACCATGAGGATTAAGAGTGCTGATTTGAAAAATAAATTTTTGTTCTAGAGTTTTGCGGCTTTCCGTGCTTCCTTGATTAAGGGGAAAGGCCACAGACTGCCATATGTATATATGGTTGTGAGGGTGAAATGTGAGGGTGAATGGAATTCTATCATTGTTTTCTCTCCGTGACGTTTGTAGTGCTGACTGTCGATCAATTTGTTGGGCGCGATGATGGTTCGCTTGAACCACAGAAGCAGGATAGCCGCATTTGCCTCGTCACTACAAAGATGGTGAAGTCTGAGAAACTGAGAATAAGGAATGGAATTCTTGACATGTGATGGATGTGAAGATGAATATTACAAATAACGATGAGAATCTGTGGGTTTGTAGTGCACACTGGCGCATAAACCATTGCCTTCGACAGAAACTTTGATATGCAGGACTGCTAAGGAAGTGTTGGAAATTTCCCAAGTATATTTAAGGGCAGGATGAAACGAATTGACAGCAGTTATGAATTGATTGAGATCCTCTCTGGTAGAAGAGGTAATATACTGCGTATATTATGGTTAATGTGAAAAAAGGACCAAGTGAAATTGGGTGGGTACTTGCTAAAATCCTCAATGGGTTGAATAATGGAATTTTTGGTACAACAGTTCTCTGACCAATTCTTTCAAAGCTTGCAAAACTTTACACCAAGTGCTACAAGCATGCAGATGCAGTATTTGACTGTCTTTTATTAACACTTTCTATTTCTGCGAAACATAACGCTGTTTCTTTAACATACCGGTTTTACATGAACCTTGTCTGATGGAATATCAACTGAAACTTCTTCAGGACAGTCAACAGGCACCTCGTGAAAAGAGTCAGGGCTGGTATCTGGTGGTGACATGCTGAGATTTTTTAAATCACAGTGACCAATGTCGTCCACAACAGACTCTTTTGTTTTTTCTGCTGTGTTGAAGAGTTCTTGCTTTGTTGTTCCAGTCACATAAAACACTGATCCTCCATGAGGATGCTGTGTTTGCTGGATTCCTGCAATTAAGACAAGATACATGTTAATATAATAAACAATTAAAGATTACTTAGGGTTAGGTTGCGCATAATTTAACTCTTGCAGCTATTGGCATCAAGCAGCATCGAATGTCTGGTTTACAGGCTTAAAAACTAGCTTTTAAGACATCTTCAGATTCACAATAGACACCATTTCCCTTTCCAAATTGATTTCAGACATGTGCTCTGGCAGGAGATCATGTGGTACAAATCAGATTTCAAAAGATTTTTAGCTTCAGCCTTGTCCACAAGAGATTTGGGAAGGTTAGGGCAGGGGAAATTTGTAGCCTAGCCAGAATGTTTGTGTATGTGAATTTCTGACAAAAGGAGCAAATTTACTACTAACAGCACTTTGCACAGCAAGGAGATAACCACTAAATCAAATAGGCCATTTCCGAGTTCCCTTTTCCCTCTGTTTCAAAACGAGTCTAAGTGTGAAACTATTCATATGGAAATGAGCTTGTTTTGCATGAGAATGAAGATGAAGTTAAAACACATTTTCATATGAATGGTTTCGCACTTAGACTCGTTTTGACACTGAGGCAAAAGAGAACTCGGAAATGGCCTATTCTTTTGTACAAATTCAATTAGATCAGAACAAGTAAAAGCTGCCCTCAGCTTCTGATTGGATAATGACAGCAGGAACGAATGTGAGTTGTCACATCACTTGTGGGCTCCTTGCCATGAAAAGTACCACATAAAATTTGACTTGCTGCATTGGTTACATTCCACAACTGAGCCTCTCTATGGGTACCCACAGTCTTCATTTTCTTCGTGATTTTTTTGCAAATTTTCGTTTTTTTATGAAGATCTTTGTTTTTCGGATTGAAATGGTTTAAACGTTTATTTAATGTTATTCACAGTTGAAAAATATTTAACTTCAATAGCAATTTGTTTAACTCACTGTTTAAATTCACGAAAAGCAATTATATAAACAGTTATTGAAACAATAAAGGATTGTTGGATTCTTTGGCGACATTCTGTTTGTTCAGTGTTGACAGTGTTCTATGCCGTTTACGACATTTGAAGACTGGGTTTTCGCTATGTGATCCCACAAGCTCATAGCTCGTTTTCAGCCTTGTAATGGCATCATGTGGTTTTTCAGGTGATTTTTGCGTCTTCAATTTCTTCAATATTGTTGTATTGTTCATGACAGTACTCACAATCAAAGGTGTCAAAAAATCAAGCTCTAGTCACCTGTGCATAATCGTACTTCATCACTTGCTCTTCTCTCTAAAGCAGAGTTTGGGTGTAAGTTAACTCTTGTAACCTCTTCATCTGCTGGATTTGAAAGTACACCAACAGAATGAGAGCCTCTAAATGAATGTCCTACTTTTTCCACACTGCCATTCTCAAGTGACGACAGTCCAGGTTTGATGCCACATATTCCTTCACTATATGATTTTCTCAGTACTACTGGCCTTGTTGTATTCATCTGCTCAGCATTGCTAGGCTGTCCATCAGTTTTGACGGGGAAAATTGTCCTGACATCAGTGGGGTAGCTGCTGACAGAATGTTTTGAGCCTGGGGGCAAATGCAAACCAAGTTTTTTCTTGGTGCTTTGGTTTAGAGTGTCTATTCTTTTCCTAACAGCTTCTGCCTGTTTCCTTGTAAGAGAACCAGTGATCTTTTCAAAATTGACATCATTGGGATCAATTTCTTTGCTATCTGATGAGAAAATATACAAGCCATTATAATTATATTAAAGACTGAACATAAAATTGCAAATGGCCAACATCATCACATAAGAGAACAAGTTATAGCAACAAAAGATTAAACGAGACAGCGTAGCGACATGGTTTAGTGCACTGGGTTCGGTTGCTCCAAGGATGGATAACGCTATCCAGTGGATAAATCACTATCCAGTGTATAAGTGTTGGCTAAGCAAACTAAGCTATCCACTGGATAGTGATTTATCCTGTGGATAGCGTTATCCACTCTTTGAACAACCGGGGCCTGGTGTTGTAATCTGGAGGTCCGGGTTCCAAGCCTCCACCCTGCCACTAGCGGGATTTGTTTCATGGTAATCCCGACTTCAAATCCTTTCGTTTTTGATGGAATGTTTGGCCTTCTTGTTTACATTTTCTTCATATAGCTTCCTGGGGCTTCCTAGAGTGTCTGAAAACATACTTGTAATGTTCTTTTTTGTTTGTCTTGATCTTCAGTGTAAATTATCTACACTACCAGCACTCCCGGTAGGTCCACCCATGCCAAACAGGTGAAAAGGTAGAGACCAGACAAAGAGTGACCCCCTGGTTCTCCATGTTGGGGGTTGGGCCACAGGGCTAAAGACCCTGCCCCGTAAAAAGCCTGATGTTACAGAACCCAGAAGTATTGACAATTATACAACACAATCTGGGGGTGTTGATGCTGGGGCTGTAATACGCTCTTGGGTCAAACTCGGCAGGAAGCCCAAAGGCTGATGGGCCTCATAGTAGCCCCCAAGCAATAGACGACCATCAGTTGCTGGAATGTGAGGACTATGGCAGAGGCAACAGGGACAGTGCAAGTGGCCAAGGAGATGGCAGAATATGGAATTGAAGTGCTAGGGATAATTGAGACCAGATGGAAAGGGATGGGTTCAACACCACTGCTGAGTGGTGTAAAGGTGGTGTATGGAGATGACGAGGTGCGACAAGGAGGAGAAGCTATCATAATGAGTGAGAGGTCAAAGAGAGCCTTGATGTAATGGACGCTGATAAGCAAAAGGATCATTAAGACACGATTCTACTCAAAATACAAAAAACTGATGGTGATACAAATGTATGCACCAATACTCAAAACGAAAAGCAAAGGCACTTAGAGATAAAGAAATGGCTCTGCAAGAACTTTAAGTAGAAAAATCGCAGCTCAAAAGAAATTACCGGGAGAGCTTTTTTCTCTTTTACAAATATCGTCTTTGTTTACCATTTTCCTTTTCTTCAGCAATTTTTATTCTCACGCTTCAAACTGAAAGCTTCTTTCATCTTCACGGTGCGTGAGACTGGTGCGTGATGAATTCATTTGTCAAAGAAATTGATAACACACGAGTGAAACTTGACACTTGATACTTTCAAACAATCACAAAAAAACATCAAGCGTGGAGAGTTTCAAACCAATTTGATTCGTGAACTTTATCCCAAATCCTCATTTCAAAAACAGAGTATTTCTGTTGCAATAAGATTTAAATGGTATTTAGGTTTAGAATACAAGATTAGATACATGTTTTAGCATGTGCCACAACGCTACCCATGCCGACAACTTGGCGCTTGCTCTTTTATTTACATTTTCTTGCAGTGAAATAAACAACACATCGTTGGCACATTAACTTGTGGAAAAAAAACATTTCCTCTTTGCTTATTTAACTGTTAACTGTGTTTTGTCGGTTATCGCCTATCTGAACCGAAACGACTAATAAAAGTAAACAGATGTTTCGTGTCAAAAACGTCAAACCAACCCGATTCTTGAAATCATTTTATCTTAGCTATGTTTTGATAATTTGCTTTTGAACCAGTCTATTTCTAAGTTCATGCCTGCTTTCTCCAGGAGGCTCTCGAATACAAAAGTAATAATAAAGCAATGGCCGTGGTATCGTCATAAATAGAAATCAAAGCTAATCAAGCGGCAACTTTGCGAGAATTCAAGCCGTGTGAGCTTATATACGGTTAACTTAATTACGAGATGATAAACTTGTTAAATCGGAAATTTGGTGGCTACAAGAATTAATAATTACGATTTAAAATGTCACAGAATACTCTTGCTTCAAAGATACCAAGATACGCCAATTTAAGACTTAATTTCGACCGGTCCTGCTATATGGCTGTGAAATGTGGAAGATCACAAAGGCTGATAAACAAAAACTGAACATTTTCCAAAGCCAATACCTGCGACAGATACATTGTACTGAGTATTAGATGGCAGCAAAGAATGACAAACAAGAGAGTGGTTGACACGGCAGAGATCAATGACATAAGTTGCGAGGCATGGCAAAGAAGGTAGAACTTGTTAGGACACAATATCTCGGGGAGAGGCTGAGAACCACTGTATCACAGCACTGGGGTGGGCACCAGAAAGATGAAGGGCGATAGGGAGACCAAAGACTACTAGGAGAACCTGGACTATGGAGAGAGAGAAACAAGGCAGGGTGGAAGAGCTGGAATGTAGCTAAGGTGGTAGCAAGGAACAGAGAGCGGTGGTCAGAGAATGTGACTGCTGTATGCCACTGCTGGCACGATGAGAAATGATAATGTTGGATAACCTGGGCACAGTTTTTGCACTGGTTACCATTAAATTCAAGCCGTCATAATACATGTATGTTAGTACTCCTTGTTCAAATATTTATCTTGTAACTCTTCACACATCTTCATGGACAAATATGCATTATCACAAATGAAGACAAATTCTATGTTTCAACACCTAATTTCAACTTGTACATGTACATGTACCTACAGAAGTCTTCTTCAGGGTGAAATTACAGTTGCTCCACACGCGTCATACTGTTTTACATAAGTGTCAGATTCAATGTTGACCGCATGGGCATGCTACTACAAGATCTTTGCCCTTTCCAATTTGCTGATTGGTCTAGCTTTCTCTAACTGTTGTCTAAAGGAGGTCTGCCTGAAGACATCATCAAGTCTGATGAGGGTAAAAGTCTCACGATTTGCACGTTGCCGTCATACATTATCCTATATCTAACTCAGGCGAGCTGAGAAAGAGACCCGCAGCGGTTGGATGTAACGATAATGCTGTGCCTACTGTAGACAGCAAAATCTTTAACCACGTGAATTAGGGCACGGACCTAGATGTTTACTGACGTTTGTAATCAGCGGTAAGGAAACTTGGCTGGAACTTAACTGTGGCTAAAGAACTTGCTTTAGTTTAGCAAGGGGGAATTCCATTTCTCTTGGGACATTTTCATTTGCAAGAGCAATCATGTTGGTCCAAGCAGAGAGGCAAGAAAACACTTCAAGCGCTGATGTGAGTAGACAGTTTTCTTTTTCCTCGATTTTAGGCATTCTCCGGTTAACTAACAGTCAGAGTTTTCTGTGATTTGTTACTGGGAAACCATGCTATTGCGTTGTTTCCGGTGGACAATTGAGTTGATAATTGGATTTAAAGAAGACATGCCAACATTTCACTTACACAGATACATTGCCTGGATTGTGTGAAAATGAATCAAATGTTGATCTAGAACGAGTTAGGTCAGATTTGAGACACTTGATTTTAGAAAGCTACAGATCAGCTCACCACCGGGGTGTTTTCATTTGTTTATCTTGGTGTTAATTACACTCACATTTCATGTTTTCAACACTCTGAGTTGAATTATAGAATTTATGAGTCCATGAAAATGTCCTGAATTTGGTTTCTCTAACGTCGAAAGGCATAAGAAAGAGTTATTTCCTTTCATTTGTGCTACTATTCAGTGCTTGACACTAACTTTTCAGCTTACTAGCCTCGTGGCTAGTCATAATGTAGATGTTACTAGCTAAAAAAAAAGTTTGCTAGCCCAGCGTTGGTGTTGGCCAGGTCCGATAACAGTTGATCCCTAGCAAGACTTGCAAGCACAAAGCAAGTGACTTTCTTTGACCACATAATGTTGGTAATTGCATTGTTCTGAAATCAGTTCCAATAATAAAACAATTTTTGTGGAATATGAAATGACCATGATTAAATTCTGATCTTCAGTTTCCGAGCAAAGTGTTTGTGTTTGTCTTGCTTGAGGAAGACAGAACCTGCTTCGGCCAATTTCACTTTGTTTACTAGCTAGCCAAAGTGGCTAGGGGAAATCGAAAACCTACTAACCAAAACTAAATTTCTACTAGTCTGTGGCTAGTTGGCTACCGTTAGTGTCGAGCCCTGACAATTGGGCCTTGTCGGTACTATATTTTGAAGGAGAGTTTCAACACTACCAGTGACATGACTCAGGGCTGTCAATAAGATTTGAAGTATGTGGAGATATTTTGAAAGTAGATGGCACTGGGGGCCCTTTTTTAAGCGTTTTTGTAATAAACTCTTTTTTCCCGCCTATCTCTGCCAAATTGTAGCCGGTGAAAACGTTTAAGTAGCCGGCGATATCGCCAGTCGCCGGCGCTTATTGACAACCCTGCATGACTGTGAAATTTCTGTAGCCATGTTTTTGAAAATCCAGTGAGATATAATGCTTCATTATCACACAGCCTTGCATTTAGCAATGAATATTTTCACTTCAATCCCAAATTGTTCTAAGAAAAGGGTTTTCAAAGGTTTTCATGCAAATGTGCAGGAGCTCATGGGAACCAGTTTTGTTGCTATGGCAACGACTACACAGATGCCCCGGGGACAAGAATGCTTTGAGGTGTTGCGTTCGCACAAGGACATTAAAATTATATTGATACAAGCGGAAGTTTACAGTCTTGAAAGCTTAAAATGTATTTCAAAAGGAAGACTTTGATTTGTTATGATAGTTTTAGAGTGGTTTCAGTGAACACTTCGACATTCACTCTGATGACATCACCTGACAAGATGGTTTGCGGTATTGCTGTACTTTGTCACCTCAAGTTCAACCAGCCGATCAACTTCTCTGGCAAGTTATCAAATCAAAATATTTCTGCTTTATTATTCTAACAGTTGTTTTTAATGCTTCTGATGATTTTTCAAACCATTTTTATTAATCAGGGCTTCTGATAATTCACGGGGAAAAAAGTCCAATTTTGCGGGATTTGCAGAGCCAAATTCGCAGAGAAAATGGCCGATTTTTGGGGAAAATTTCACTAAAAAGCAAACAAGAAACATGCCAGAAAAAAATACTGCAGGATTTCAAATTCAGGGCAAGAAAGAAAACATAAAAGTTCATCCAACACAGTTCTGAAGGAAACTGTTCTTGTTTCGAGCGGCAAAAACGTCGACCGGTTATCCTCCTTTTTCAGTTTCCTTTCACACTCCATATACTGGCAACGAAAAGTCTCACATTGTCCCGTGCCCAGTTTTTTGCAACATTAATCTAAAATCGCCTGGTAGTTTTTGGTACGTTGTTTACTCGTGGCAGTGGCAAAATTTCAAGATAAATTTACAAGTTTACGGCATTTAAGCAGCCCCAATAGTTAAGATAAGTTTCAAATATCTTGTGCCGACATGTATTTGGTAGGATTTGTAGTAAATTTTGCGGTATTTTGCAGGATTTCGGAGAAATAGCTGATTTTCGCGGCTCCGCGACCACACGAAATATCAGAAGCCCTGATTAATGGCTAACGAATGGTCTAGCTCGTTTAATGGATAAGCATTAGACAGTGTACGTTTTCCCATGGAGGGTCACATATTTACCCATAAGCCCACCTAACCTATCTGTGGTGTTAGTATGAAGCAAATCGGCTGAACCCTTTCTTTGATCATTTCAAATTTTGCCTGGATTTCTCAATCAGAGCCTCTTAAAAGCTACAACAGACATTGAAAATTGTGCAACAAGTTATTAAAAGCATTAATTAAAAAGTTATTTTCAATTAACAAGCACAAATCTTACCATTGTACTTCTTCACAACTGCATCAAAACCAGCTTCTTTGAGCCACTGAATTTCTTGTTCACATTCTAAAGAGAAATACAAATTTGTATGTTAATAACAATAACAATAACAATTACTAATAATAATAATAATAATAATAATAATAATTAACAATAATTATCAGTAGTAAATTCTCAACCTTGGTTATTGCATTTCCAGCTTTCTGATTGGCTCACAAATCCCGGTTAATACTGTAGCTAATAACCAAGGTTTTAAAATGGATGGGTTATGTGTTTACAATTTTGCTCGCTGCAAGAAGAAATACTTACAAAAGATGAAAAAGCATTTTCCGTTAAAGCAAACAGGTAAACTCTACTGGGAAGCATCGAGCTCGATGAGAAACATTTAATCAAAAATTCTTGTAAATATACAACAAAAACGAGTGAATGTTAACACGGCATTTAGGGGAAGATCCGAAACTGATACACAGTGACAATTTTGTCCAGAAAGTGAAAACAGAGTACCAGCATAAATAAGGCTAGCAATTTAGTAAAGTTTGTTACCTTATATCTGGACAAGGCTTGTCAGTTTCTCTGGGGCCAAGCTTTCAAAGGAGCACAATAAATGTGGAAGACGAAGAGGCAATTTTTTGCAACGGTATATAATTTTTACAAACAACATCGGCTTCCAACAGTGAAATTATCTTCAAAGATCAATCTCTCTCTCCCTTTTCATCCGTGCAGCAATTAGTGACAGTTTGCTTTGTCCTTTTCTTCAGAGGAATTCATTGGTTCTGAGCTAATCATCTTTGTTTCAACTCAGTTAATTTGGAATCAGTCTTGACCAACCGCGAGATCTTGGCTTGTACAAGTAATGCAATGTTCAGCTTCGCAATATTTCGGATCTTCCTGTTAACCAACATTGCTTGTAATATTGACGAAGAAGCAGCTGTTTCTCTAGCTCGCCTTTCACATGTTTCATTTAACTTACAGAGCAAACAACGCACCACTGATTTTGTCGCCTTTTCATACAATCGCTTTGTTTAGGTCAAACTGAAATGTCCGTATTATTAATAATATAAAAATAGACTGAACAAGTGTACTGTTTTAAAATTCCTATATCAATAACCGAGGTTGAGAATTTACTAAACAATTACTCCATTCGCCCTTGTTGGATATGAGGTGATTATAACCAACGCGGGCTCATGGAATAATTGTTAAGTAACAATTAATAACTATGTTCGATGACAATAACAATAATGATAATAATAAAAACAATTATATAATAATTAGCACCGGCATCAAGGAAATTCACTGCAATGATCATTCTTCACTTTCATCTATCCGCAGTTCAAATATGAATAACTTCATTATCTCTGCAAATAATCTGGCAATGCAGTTGAAACTTGGCATCATTATTATAACCTAACAAATAAGACCACATGGTGCCTATTTTGATGTTGCTATGACAACACTCTTGGTTCCAGCCTCTTTCCTCTTTGAATGTATTATTGCCATTTGTGGCACTGAAAGAAGAGGTACATGGACCTACATGTATTCGAAACATACACAATGTCCACATTGCACTGCATCTCCTTTTTACCATTTAGGAAGTGAACAATGTTTGGTAAACATAAAAATCAGTACTTGACACTGTCGCATAATAGAGATCTGGAACCAAAAGTGTTGCCATAGCAACATCAAAATAGGTACCATGTGGTGTGTTTCTATGGGTGCAATACTCTTGGCAAGTTTCAACTGTATTGCTTTATTATTTGCAGAGATTCTTTATTTTGTGATTTGACCATACTGGAACCACTTATGACATCATTTGTTATCTCATTTGCATTTAATATAAAAACATAAATATCTCTGGAACAAACTAAAGTATGAAAAATGGAAAACAACTCTTCCTTCTCTCTTCCAAAGGGCTTTTAAATAGGTTACTGGTAAGTTAGTTTTTTACTTCATAGGTACTTAGTAAAGTCAAAGAGGTTGAGACCTTTGTTTTTGATAAGGATATGAACAACCAAGTCTGTTCTTGTTTCGATTTTAGTTATGCTAATCAAATTCCCTTGTTTAATATTGTATGCACAGAGTAAAGTTTCTACTTTCTGGATGTTTATTAAAGAATTTATAGCTGATTAGAAATGCAAATGACTTTGTCAGATCCAGTCAGGAAATTTAATCCTACCCTGTTAATACAGGCAAATTTTTGTGGTCCACTGATGACCGTTTTAACAAAATGTATTACTATTAATGATGAGAGACCAACCTCCTGGGGTTTCTTTAGAGGGTTCTTCATCCTGATCCTCTTCTGCAATAGGGATCCTACTCTCCTCAATGGACCTGAATTCTGTCCAAAACATGTCATATTCCCGTTGGTCTAATGCATGACCACCACGTCCTTTCATACGCATTGCCATGAGCTCGTGTGATTTGAACTGAATGAAAAAAAGAAAAGTGAACTCAAAGTTGCCATTAACTAGCTATATCAATAATTAAAAGAACACCACATAATAATGATAGACAGATAGTTGGCCTTTATTTTAAAACAATTGGACTGAAAGCTAAAAAGGTCTTGATCTTGCCTAGAACTTTGTTCTGCATCCATTCATGTGCAGCACACAATCAGATTGTACTAATTATACATAAAATAATATTAAATAACTTAAGACAAGTACACTTTCATAGCTCGTGTCAGCTTGGCATTCAAATTCCATTAAAGATGCATGCGCAACATCTGAAATGTGCGAGAAACATTTCTTTCTCTTTCGAAAATTAATTCTGTGACCTGCCTTGATTTTTTACTTGTGGTTATATTGAATTATTCAAATAGGCAAGTTTGGACAAAAATTATCTAGTGGAATTTCTTGTAATCTATAAAATGCCTTTTTTAATATAATTGAATTTCCAGTAGTTAATTTTTTTAACATTGGCAGACAAGATATAGAATTAAGGGAGCTTTTAAATAACAAAATAAAAATGGCACTGCCTAAGTTTTAAAGATAATTGCCAAAACTGAAATTTTGGAGTTCTTTTGTGACTGGCTGCGTATTGCCATGGTAACTGCTATGACGCCACAAACATTCTTAAAGTATATTAAGTTCGAAATTTATTCGTACATGTACTTTGCCCGAATGAAGCACTTTTCTGTAATCTTGCATCGTTTTACAACCACTATTAATAATAGTGAGAAACTCTTCCTAGACTCCTTCAAGATGGCTCATTAACAGATCTATGAATTCTATAATTTGCAATTAACACCAATAATGCTTAGCCGTAACTTTTGGGATAAATGAGTGTAGATTTTACCAATAAACAAATTGATACCTATGTGATGTCAAAATTTGTTAAAAAAAGGTCAAACATGCCCAGGCTATGTTTTTGTTTTTTTTATATATTTTTGTAAGATTGATATTAAAAGGAACATTTCTCCAAATTTTTAAAAAATTCTGTCAATAGGTTTCTGAGCTATGTCATTTTTTCATAAAATAATTTAACCACTTTAGCCAGAGGAATAGAGGTTTTGAACGGGCCTAATTTGCATACATAGACCTTACAAAAATGTCAGGGGATTTGACATTTTAACCGAAACTTGGCACAGATGTGTAGTAATATAAAACATAAAGCAGTACAAGAGGGTTTTTTTATAATGAAATGATTAGATTTGCAAATAATATTATTACATTATAATTTGCATTTGTCGTCAGGTTTTATTTGCACCAGTGTTTGATTGCTTTGCCCTACAAAACTCAAAGCTTTGATTAAACTCTCAAAATTAATAGTTTGATTTAGTGGCAGCCATCTTGGATGGCAGAAATTGGCAATTACATGTACAGTAGATCCAATGACCACAAGTAATATACCACTTAAAAGGTATTGTTTGGGGTATGCTATAAAGCACCACAACAGACATACAGGATGTCACAGATTGGATTGAAGAGTCTCCAAAATGAAAAAAGAAAAATAGGCCTCTACAAGGACATGTGGTTACTACTGTATGTTCACAGTTGAAGGTTTTGTATAAAAGATGAGAAAATTATTGTGTTTTCCTAAAATATATAAAAAAGGCATTAAACAATCTGATTCTTTTTAAAGATTGTTTTTCTGGTTATTTTACATAAAATGTAGACTTTTAGAGAGAAAATAAAATAAAAACAAGTTTACTAATTGTTTTTATAATTTATATATAACATAGAATTACTCTACTTGAAAAAGATGATCTTATTATATGTAATGTACAAACGCTCGAACTTGAGAAATAATGTGCAATCTGATGCGTTGAAGCCCTGATTTACTTCACAATGTGCAATCTGGATTTACTAAGTTGTAAACAACAAGCAATTGCTCTGAAATTAATAGTGTGTAGCATAAGTGTAATACATTGTATACAAGTCAATTATGTGGTCCATAAATGAGAATGGTTTAATTGTTCAATGTTCTTTTATGTTGAAGGTAAGAATTAAAAATAACAACAAATGCACATACAAAATTTATAGTCCTTTACTTTCAACTACAACAAAAAGTAAAATTAAGTACAACATTAAATTAAATATAAAATGAACAATACGATTAACAATAAAACAGAAAAAGGCAGCTACATGTAGTCTTTTGTAAGAAGTTTTCCAATGCATCTTGCCTAGTGTTAAGATCATTATAACTGAGCTACAGTTTACCATAACTTCAACAAATGTAGGACATAACTTGTGCTGTGAATGACAAATATTAACCCGTGAAATTGATGTTCCTGACTTTCCTCAAAGGGGAGTTATAGAACTCTTGTAAAAACCTATATGCCACCAGCCGATCGCCGTTGAAATTTATAGAGTTGGAACTAGTCACCAAAGGTACCATAGCAGAATCACATGAGAAACCATTGGATGCTCAATTACACACCTTCAATTCTACCTGTAGCCATCCCACTCCCCCCCCCCCCTTCCCCAATTCCCTGGGCAACCCCCAGGGCAAGTCCAGGCCCGGGGGTGGGCAATTGTTTTAAGTGGCCTCTGCCGGGGATGGGGCAATCCAAAGTGCCTTCTCGATGTTATTCCTAGTTTGCTTATTGGTTGACACGATTGTGCCGTACTGCGCTAGGAGAGTGCCTATTTCCAGGGAAAATCTAAAAATTGTAACTGACTGGTTAGAAAAGAATAAAAACTGAGTGAATGTTGACCACATTTCTGTTTATAAAGCGAGTTATGTCATTGTTGTTGTTACTGTCCTAACAAACACCAGGAATAGAACCAACAGCTGGTGTGGAAACCAAAGTTAGAATGAAAAAGAAGTACATATACCAGACCTTCCAACCCCCATCACATGCAAATCTGGAGGTTTTGAAAAAAAGCCCAGAAAAACCTGGAGATTTCTAAAATATGCGTCAAATAATAATAAAAAAAACAGATTATTTGATGGCTGAGGTTCCGAAGATTTATCAGAGTCAATTATGATTTTGTGATTCTGTTTCACTCTGGAGTTCTGCATGGACAACGAGATGTTGGAAGGTCTGATGTACTATTCTTGGCTTGCACATGATTTCATCAAATTCTAAAATCCAAAATTAAAGAGCCACCAAAGTTTTTATCCTCATCAGGCAGAAGAGATGCCAATTTTATGTCTGTTTACAACTTTTCAGCTCAATAGCATGCTTCATTCAAAAACCAGCTCATTTTGAATTTCAGAGTTATGGCGGTGCATGACATAAACTTATGATCGTGTTTGTCAAAAAATATATAATTATCTCGGGATTTTTCGCCATTTGAGAAGTAAAAGCAGAAGGAAAAGTCTTTATGTAAATGTTTGTATGTTCAATACAAAGTTGTACACCAACATGGCGGCCCCATACTGGGCTCTATAAATTTGTGCGCAACATTTTGACGAAAATCTGAAGTATGGAAGAACGCACAGACCTAAAACTTGGAGAGGTGACTTCTTTAATTATCTTCTATAATATTGCAATTTCTTGACTTCGTCCACCAAATGGTTTTCGATTTTAATTTTCTATTGCGTGACAGTGCAACCCAAGAATTCATAAGAGGACTACCCTTTCATGCTGTTTAGCAGCTAAATTGTTCCACAACCATAATTATTCCAACCATTCAGCCCAGAACTTGTTGAAAAAGCAAACATTATTGGAAGCAGAGTTAACTGTAATTTTATTCCTTGACAGAAGCACATCGGTAGCCAGTGAAGTAGCTATACCTAGACTAACGATCCGATGTGAACAATAACAAATGATGCTTATACAACCAATTAAATTTCTCAAGATGTGCCTACAGTACATGTACATGTACAGTGTATGTTCGATCGCGTCCATTGCAGAATAGCTTCTTTGAGAACATGCTGGCACTAAACTCCCATTATTACGATGAAAATAGTCATTTTAGGTAACGACTGATCACTCAAAATTAAAGCTAAGACGGAAAATAAAGACTCAAGAAACAAACAAGCTTCAAGGTTACCAGGTTGCCTTGTTGACATAAGCTGAAAAGTGACTTCTCATACTTGCGTCTTACCTGAAACACCTTCAACTTTTCCGTGATGGCAAGGTAGAATTCACCCTCTTTCATTAAAAGTTAACTTCAGTCCCATTTTTCAGTCCAAATTATTCACAAAATTTCGCCCAAAAGTATCCACGTTTGATATCCACTTTTGTGCTAAATTATGACAATCAAAATGGCTGCAAGTCACGTGGTAAGTGGTTACCCTGTCCTTGCACCAAAAGGCCTGGGCACCACAAAGGGGGGTGATATTGCTTTTTGATACATATTTGCGCGAGCACTTACGATATGGCGACCGTTAGTATAAATCGAGAGGTAAGTTTCTAAAGAAACTGTGGTGCTGCGTCGGTGAGAAGTATAACAATATATTTATCAACTGGGTTGATAATGTGAATTGGCCACCGTAAAGAGATTCGAGAGCTGACCGTTAAGGGCTAACGCTCGAAACGTCAGCTCTCGAATCTCTTTACGGAGTCGGGCTGCGCCCTCGTCATCTATCACGCGATAGAAATGGCAATCGAGCTCATAACCTAAATATAGTGCACACTCTACACATGTACGAATGACTTTAAGAATCCTCGAACGACGGCAACTAAGTCCTCGGTAATCCTGGAACGTTGTTGCAGGTGACTTGGAACATATAATTGGATAAAATCATAAGCGAAAGAGTGACAAGAAAAGCGAAGGCGAGAAGGTCGCTTGAGGGGTTTGTTCGAGAAAATCCATTATGGAAATCCAATTCACGTGGCGTGTAAACAGATGGTAAGCAGTACCGCCGAACTGTGCGTTCCGTACGACAATGAACATATTGTGAAGTAGAAAAAACATCATCGGTACGCTTCAGACTCTAAAATTGAAGTGGACTCCCCAGAGGGCAAGTTCTCCTCTTTAGATTGTTTCATTAATCAATGCCGTCACTACATCAATAAAATTAATTTCAATCGTAACACCAAAATTTCCAACCTTTCTTCGGAAGAGAGGGCGACGCAATAAAATTAATTTCAATCGTAACACCAAAATTTCCAACCTTTCTTCGGAAGAGAGGGCGGCGCTAAAAAATCTTAGTAAGCGCAAAGACATAATTATCAAAGCGGCCGACAAAGGCGGCGCTTTAGTTGTTTGACGGGCCAACCTCTACCAAAAAGAAGCTTTGCGACAACTTTCTGACACTCTTTTTATGCTAAAATCGACAAAGATCTCACCTCCGGTAACCAACAAATTGTCAAGAGCACTATTAACGGCCTTATAGTCAAACAAGAATTGCCGGCTACTGCTCGATACTGCTACCAATCTCATCATTAGCACTCCTAGAACCTCGTGTATTTACTTTTTACGTAAAATTCACAAACCGAACAGCCCAAGCCGACATACATACATACATACATACATACTTTATTTAAGGTATTATAAACAAATAAATACAAGTAATACCCTAAAAAGGAAGTTTAAGAGGTTGACCCTATGTGAATAAACTTCCAAAATAAAAATCAAAAATATATATCTATAAGTAGACTCTAAAATGGATAAAAAAAGAAAAACCCTAAGAAATACACATAGGTATATGATTTAAGAGCTAATTTAAAACATCTCAAATTTCCTACTTCAACAACATTGGCAGGCAGGTCATTCCATTCACGAATAATTTTAACAAAGAATGAATATTTATAACAATTACAGCCTGTAGTTGCCCTACCGAACTCATTTCCAGCTATTTAGACAAAATTAAGGCACCTATTGTCAGATCTTTACAGTCATACGCTAAAGACAGTCAACACGCTCTTCAAATTTTTCGCGATTTCAATTTCCTGGCCGAAGACAAACTCATTTTCACTATGGATATTACATCTCTTTACACCGTCATCCCAAATGGCGAAGGTCTCAGCCCTCAAAAATTTTTTTGATTTACGCACTGTTAAGGAACCAAGCTCGGAAACACTACTCCGCCTGGCTGAGTAAGTGTTAACAATCAACTGTTTTTAATTCGCGGACAATTATTACAAACAAATCAATGGCGTGGCCATGGGTACAAAAATGGGGCCCAGCTACGCCAATCTTTTCGTAGGCCACATTGAACACCAATTTTTCAATCAATACTCTATCGTCGCTATATTGACGATTGTATCGGCGCTACCTCTTCTACCAGAGAGGATCTCAATCAATTTATAATCGCTGTCAATTCGTTTCATCCTGCTCTTAAATATACCTGGGAAATTTCCGATACTTCTTTAGTATTTCTGGATATCAAAGTTTCAATCGAAGGCAACGGTTTATGCACTAGGGTGCACTACAAACCCACAGATTCTCATAGTTATTTGTTGTATTCATCTTCACATCCATCACATGTCAAGAATTCCATTCCTTATTCTTAGTTCCTTAGACTTCGCCGTCTTTGTAGTGACGACTCTGATTTTTCCTTAAAATCAGAGGAAATGTGCAATTTCTTCGACAAACGCGGCTATCCTGTTTCTATTGTTCAAGTGGGCCATCATCGCGCCCAACAAATTGGTCGACAGTCAGCACTACAAACGTCACAGAGAGAAAACAACGATAAAATTCCATTCACCCTCGCAACCACACAGTAAAATCCATCATTCTAAAATACTTTAAATTACTGGTACAATCTTTTCGCAACCTCCATTAATTTTATTCAAACGCGACAAAAACACAGGTAACTTTAATTTTTCGTCAGAAGTGCATTCCAAACAAGTGATCAACCCGGAACTTTTAAACGCGCTCGCGCACTATGCAAAACATGTCATTGGCATTCGAAACGTTAATAAAAGATAGCGACCCAAGTGATCTATCAAGATCACTGATCATTTTACCTGTACCTAAGTAGTTTCGCTTTTCAAAAGGGAAACTGAGCGACATTTTTGACCGTGTTTCCCGTTTTTTTCCCGTGTGTGGAAATCATTGGTTTAGCATTCTCGTCCCCAGAGGCCGCGATTCGTTTGGTCAGCACCAAGGAATCGTGACCTCTGGCCGCACCAAATTGTGAGCATGCGTAGACAACTCGTTTTGTAGCTTTCAGCCAATCAGATTTGTCAGATTTGACTTTGTGCATGCGCAGAATGACGGGAAGTCCGTGAATCGCGGACTTCCGGTGTTGGACCTTCGCAGAGGTCGTGATTCTTGGTGCTGACCAAAAGAATCGCGGCCTCTGGGGACGAGAATGTTGGTTTAGTTGTCGACAACTATTGCAACTGAGCATGCGTACGAAACGTTAGTTCCCAAGCTCTCGTTGGCCTGACTTAAGAAATCGACAACTAACACCGCAGTGTGTGGAACGCTTGCATCGGACACAAATAGCTGTCGATAACATTTTGCTGTCCGAACAAATAGTTGTCGACAGCAAATCGTCTCGTCTGTGGAGGCCCTTATAGATAGTTATGCACATATCACTGCAAATCCCGCGGGGGCAGAGGGGGGGGGGGGTGCGGGCATAGGTGGGGGATTTGACAGTTATCGTCCCGTAGGGCGGGCTTTTGACCGTTTTAATGGAATCTCTAGCAACATTTTATTGACTTTTAGTGACTCTTTTGACCATTTATAATTGCCCTGGGGTTGGGCGTTTGAACAAAAATTCTCAGCTCAGTTCAAATCCCCCATCAATGCCCGCACCCCCCTCCTCGCGGGATTTACATTGATTTACAGTTGTTTGTTTCTTGTTATTATTACGGGTTTTCCTCGGTGTAAAAGCCTTTGACGTTTCTTTGTTTTTGAGCTATTGTTTTTCTGTTCCATATTGTTTGGAGTTATTTGTTACCTTGTTCGTTCTCTGTTTTACGTCACTCGTGGTTTTACGTCACTCGTCACAGGTTTTTTTCACCGAGGATGAGCCATTATTATAATTTTTTTTCTGACCGCTTTTTTAGCTCGGTATAATTTAGTAATTTAAAACACTGTAATTGTTGTAAATATTGTACAGTGAGGTTCATAAAAAAATCTGGCGATTCCATTTGCTGTTTGATCGGCCAAATCCATGCAGAAGATCTGAGATGAAGCAAAAACCAAGGTATGTAAAATTCATTGATAATAATAACAGACATGAACGATAGAGTAAGTATTCTCATCGACTGAGAGTTTGTTAGTGAATGACTGTTTTATTACAAGCCGAGCATAATCTGTCGGATAACTGAGTCTGTAGTAGCAGTTAGGGACAAAGCCGGTTCCAATTCATGTTAAGTAAGGTTATGAATCGCTCGCTATTAGATTTCTAAAGGATTATGTATTGTTTCACATAGATAGAATAATTAAAGATTATACGATTCCGTGTCCAGTCATAACTTCATCCGAGAACCATTTTTCCTCGGACCAATGTAAAAGTTGTTGAAAGTGAAAGAAATGCATTGCGTTTGTTTGAACTTTTCTGCCAAGCGTGGTTGTATTATCAGTTTCATTGACAGAGGCTTCATTATATTGCAAGTGTTTTACGAAGCCATCACTTTTATTTAGTAACCAGATAAGAAACCTGTCATGAAATGGTCAATTTTGACCAAAATCTAGCACAAAGACTTGCAGTCACTTCTTTAGTACGTGTTTAAATACTGTTAGTTTGAATAGATGAAAGAGTAAATGTGTACGGTATAAAAACGGCAGATTATAAACTTCAATCAATCTTTATTTAAATTAAACACGAAATCTTATCAAAAAATGACCTTTCTGGGAGTCACGTAAAAAAGGGGACAAAAATATCGTTCGGTAAAAATCACAAGGTATTATTGCTGAATGTTTGCTTCTGGTTGTTAACTAAACAATCTCAAACGGTCCGGGATATCTGGGCTGAAAATCTAAGTGTAAGGTTTAAGGAAACCCCTGAATTTATATACCCTCAATTTCCACCTTCATGATTTTTCTCCCAATTTTTGTTATACACTAATAACGGAGCTCCGGCGGCCCAAAGGGCCGCCAAGCGGAGCACCGTATGAAGCGAATACAAGTGACGGCGACTCACATTTAAGCAGCAACTAATAACCGTCACTTTAATGCACAGCAGACCAATCTTTATACATTAGTTCATAATTATTCAAACACAGATGTGGGATATACGCGAACATTCGTCACACCTTTCCTCTTATAAAAGAAGAAAAACAAATTAAGACGAAATCCATCAGGAAGTTGAGTAATATTTATTTAAGTTGGACAAAAATCGAGTACCAGAATAATTTAGATCATATTGCGTTATTTTTTTACCCTTAGTAAAAGGTAAAGATGTAAGTAATTATTTGTGATAACACCGACAACAATTTCTTATCAGAGCCCGAGAATTTTAAAGATCACAAGCTGGAGACAAAATCTAACGTGTAGCCATTGTGTAAAATCGTCTTTAAGCGATTCAGTGGAATTATAGTGGAACTTCGAAATTTGTTTTCGATGTTTGGTGTTGTTAGAAAAGATTTCTTTTGATAAGATATTTGAAGCAGCACCCCAAAGGTTTGCAATAAAGTGTAAATAATTTTGATACAACAATTTCTTATCAGAGACTGAGAAAATGAATTTCAAAGCTCGCAAGCTATAGGAAAAATCTCACATCTTTTAAGCGATTCAGTGCAATTCAGTGGAACTTCGAAATTTGTTTTCGATGTTTGGTGTTGTTAGAAAAGATTTCTCTTGATAATATATTTGAAGTAGTAACACAAAAGCTTGCAATAAGGTGTAAATAATTTTGTCCTATAAATGCTCGAAGTCCTAACGGATTCCGTCTAAACAGTCTAACAAAACAATCTAGTGAGACGATCTCAGATAGTGCAGCTAAACATGTAAACATGTACAACACGTAAAGCCATGGCAAACGATCGAGGACACATTGTTGCTCTTTTCGAGCAAACTGGGAAATATTTTTTGCAAACACAAAATGTTTCAGAAACCAAAACAGAAAATTTTTTTGTGTTATCGGGCAAACAGGAAAACATTTGTGTCCGCAACGGCCTTTAGGATGGTCATCTCCATAGGCGACAGTATACGCCTACTCCAAGCGCCAGCAGGTAATGCCTGCGGTTACATGTTAATTGTATGCGTGCGCACGGTGTGCGCCTCGTGCCTCTCGTAGAATCGCTGGTCTTATTAATACACCTATCAATGTAAATCCCGTGGCGGGGGGGGGGGGGGAGTGCGGGAGTGCGGGCATAGGTGGGGGATTTGACAGTAGTTATCGTCCCGTAATGGGGACTTTTGACCGTTTTATTGGCCTTTCTATCAACATTTTATTGACTTCCAGTGACTCTCTTGACCATCTACAATTGCCCTGGGGCCGGGCAATTTAACAGAAAATCTCAGCTCAGTTCAAATCCCCCACCTAGGCCCGCACTCCCCCCCGGCGGGATTTACATTGATAGGTGCATGGTGCATAAAGCTCTTGTGTTCACATCGTTGTGGCGTTATCGTCTCCCAAACACTGGCGTGGTGGCAGCGGTAAGTAACCACGTCCTCGAGAGCCCGAGAGTCGTCTCATTGAACCAAGCAACAACGAGTCAACCGATCCTATGGTCGAGTGAACTTGGAGCAGCCATCTCACCCTGTGGAAAGTATCACTACACTGTTACTTGTCGGTCAAGTATGAATTCGAATAGAGCTCCAAAACAATGGTCATTAACGAAGAACGAAACGATTACCACGTTCGAAGCTTGGAGACAGAACCTCCAGTACAACGTTTTACCAGATGCACAGCATCAGCTTCTCCCCACCCCTACTCCTCTCACTATGATAACATAAATGTTAATTAACTATCAAAGTTTACACCTCAGCACGTTAGCGGTTAGAAAATGACCCTATTAAACCGTCACAACAGTGCATTCTGCATTAAAATGGCTAGCTATTACATTTGGTTTTCCAACGTTTTACCAGATACAAGGTAAAGCAAAGAAACGTGAATTGTCGGTCCAATTGCATTCTGCAATATACCTCGAATCCCCGAGTTTAAATCTGAATCTGTAAAAGATGCTTACACCATAGAACGAATTGATAGATTTGAAATTAAAAGGCAAATTTATTCTTTTAATCTCAACTGAAAGTGTGTGTCGATTTGTGGAATGGACAAATAACCCATCGACCGTAACACTCCTACCAGGGACAACTCTCCTACATATAAACAGACCATAATTTCGTGGCACGTTCTAGAAACAAGTGTCGTGCAGCCTGAGGACACAACAAAATCTGAAAAAAATATACCAATGACAAAAATGATTTTCATGCTTCAGAAGACCGTTGTGAGCAAAACATGAAACAATTTATCAGCAATGTTGTACGCAGGTTGTTTTTCAACTGTCAGCCCAAGCCCTTCTTTTCCCGAGGAATTAGTTTAACATATCCATTAAACTGATATAAAAATTGAAACACCCTTCAGCGAAATATATTTTAAACCCTCTTCGAGATAAGGTTCGTTGGAAAAAAGCTTGTTTCATGATGTTTTATTCTATGACGGCTTAAAATGTCGTGATGACTAAAATTTCGTTGTCTGGCGAGTTTGTTGTTGGAAAAACACTCAAATGAAGTTTTTGAATTCGAGCGAAGAGTTCATCCTTGCTATTTGTTAAGTGACTGTGAATTTTAATAACAAGGCTCTAAGAAAGTCAGGAAACATCACATAGAAAGTGATTATAGCCGATTTTATTATTTTCATTATCGCTAATTTTAGCTAATATACTTTCATACAATTCTTCAATTATCAAACTGGGTTGCCTGTGGTTACATTCTGAACACTCCGAATTTAGGATCCTCTATTGGCGCATTGAAGGTTGCACTTAAACTGAGTCCAACAACTGTTCGGGTGTCTCCCGGATTAATGACACCGTCATCCCACAATCTGAAACAACAACAGTTTGGAAAGAATAAAAACATTTTCAAACTTAATGTTCAACGTAATCTTGAGGAGAAGTAGTACGAGGGGCGTAGGTATCTACGCATATACACACGTGGGTACCTAGAAAAGTCGAAAATAGTCAAGAGGTCGGTTAGTCGGGAGCACCGGGGAAAATGGGATTTAAAAGCACATACAGCAAGTTGAAAAAATGGCGATTGTGGCAAGAACGCCTTTTCCTCCAACCCCCATCTAACGAAACAGGATTAAACTTTAGCGGGTGACTATTCTCGCCCTCTTTCGCACACAGTTCACCTCATTTTTCAGTCATCGCTTTATGCACTGCTCCTCCTCAACTAATTAAACAGGGCTAATTTGGAGCATGATTTTGGATACACTTTTGGTAATGCTAACCCAAAGTGATACATGTTTATAAAATTAAATTACATAGCCTCGGGATTTTGGAGAGATGTACACACTGATTGTTTTCTATTGTAGACTTGTAAGAAGTGTGCACCTAAATGGTCACAAATGAAACTTGACTAACTTAACTTAAAAAAGTAATGCCTCTCCTCTTTTAAGAAAAAACTCTCCTCTTTTAAGAAAAAACTGAAGATTAAATTATTGAGTAAGTATGAAAACAGTTTATAAATCTTTCCATCTTCGACTTTTCGCCTTCTTTTCTTCTATTAATGTGAAACAGCTCTAGCTCATAGTTCGAGGAGGCCTAACCTCTCATAAGCTCCTATAGTTTCTGTTAGGTCTCCTCGCCACTTCTTTTTTTTTTCTCTTCTTTTCCTATATTTTTGTAATTAGTGTGGCAAATAAAAAATAAAAAATAAATAAATAAGTAAAAGTAAAACTATGCCTTCAACATAGTCGGGTTACATTATGCGCCGCTTTTAGGTGGCCCGTCGCTATTTATTGGAGCAGGTGCTCACCTTGTCAAAACTAATTTTCGTGTGCTAACATAGCCGAGGTTTTAATCACTCAGCAAAGCACTTCACATGAGAGCACAAAACACACAACACCAAAGATACAACCAACAAACAAAACTCATGCAAAGGTACATTGGTATGGCGCTGTCATTTCCTAATGACCTTTATGACAGAAACGAGAACCTTGCATAAACTTCCCATCACGCATATGCATGTGATCATTAAAATAATATAGAATATGGCCAGTTTAATGACGAAGAAGTCATGCGTGTAATGCAACGACAAAAGAATAATATCAACAGTCCAGTTTCCGACACACTCCTCCATCTGTTTTCCGCAAGGAAACACATGCAAAAGGTACCTGTTTTAAACTCAACGAATATGATATCAATGTAAGTCGGATACTATGACAAAAGCAAGTTAAGCAGCAGTTATAGTACGGCACCCATGCATGTTGTCTGGAAGGCGTTCAGATCAGCATTCCATAAATCTTTGTGAATTCGTACAAGTCAACATCTGTGGAATCTCGAATTTACAATTCAGTGGCAACTGCAGCATCACGCCTGGGTCAAAGGGGTGGGGCGTTGGGATTTCTCTTCGTTGGATCAAGGGCTGGCCTTTCTCTGTCACATATTAACTTTAGAGGATAGCATTAATTCAATCAGTCGGAGTGAACCACCTTTGGTTTGGCATTCATGCTCTTCTGAAAGTACAGATATGACCAGATAAGAACCGTCCAATGGACAATCCTCTTCTTTCTCCAAACATGGTGCAGCCAAACCGAATCTCCAATTCTGAACGGTTTGCAACCCAGCCAGTTATTGTAGTTCCGCTTCTGGCGTATGGCAGCCTTGTTTAAATGGCATCTTGCCAAATCATGTGGACTGGCTTTTGAATTGCTTGGGCAAAGTCTGTCTTAAGGGGTAGTGCATTGGAAGGTGCTTCGGGTATGGCATCCAAAGGTAGTTGCACTTCCCAGCACTAAGAGGTTAGGTGAAACCCGTGTCAACTTGTGAACAGTACTTTGATATGCCATCATGCAGGCTGGAAGTTGATGATCCTAGTTCCTCTTGGTCCTCCTCAATTTTCCCATGCCGCATTTCAACGAGAGTGCTGTTGAAACGTTCAACTTGCTCATCAGACTGGGGGTGCAGTGGAGTAGTGCCTTGGTCGCTAT